>JANRGV010000059.1:4961407-4988884 GCA_024734035.1 Alethe castanea | reverse complement strand
CGCCGCCGCCCTGCCCGGCCCGGCCCGGCCCGGAGCGCCCTCAGCCCGGTCCTCTCCAGGGCCGCGGCCCCGGTGCCGGACGGGCCCCACGGGCCGGGTGTGGGCGCCCCCATGTCGGCGCCGCTGAAGAAGGGCCCCGGCGGGCTCATCGGGCTGATGAAGGACGCGTTCCAGCCGCACCACCACCACCTCGGGCCGCACCAGCCCGGCGCCGTGGACAAGAAGATGGTGGAGAAGTGCTGGAAGCTCATGGATAAGGTGGCGAGGGCGGTGGGATGGCAGCAGCTGGGATGGCTGTGGGATAGCGCTGGCCTGGGGGGTTTGGGACTCTGGGATCTGGGATGAAGCTGGAGCTGTGGGGCTGGCTGGGAGAGAGGGGTCTGTGGCACCAGGGGGAATATTTGGGAGACTGAGAAGTGTATGGCTACAGAATGGGGTGCAGCGCTTGGGGAGAGGGATGTAGTGAGCATGGAGTGACAGGACAAGGGGGAATGGCTTCACACTGATGGAAGGCAAGCTTAGGTGGGATATTGGAAAGAAACTTTTCCCTGGCAGGGTGGGCATGCCCTGGCACAGGGTGCCCAGAGAAACTGTGGCTGCCCCTGGATCCCTGGAAGTGTCCAAGGCCAGGTGGACATGGCTTGGAGCCATGGGACAGTGGAAGGTGTCCCTGCCAGGGACTGGGACAAGATGGACTTTAAGGTTCTTCCAACCCCAATCATTCTGTGATTCCATGTGGGATCTGGCGGAGAGGCCAGAGGCAAGATGGGAATGGGATGCCAGGATGGGAAGGCATGAAAGGAGATCAGCAGCTCTGCAGAGAACAAGGTGGAGAAAGAGAGAACAATCTGGATTTAGTCCTGCCTAAGAGGATCTGGGGTGCTTCCCCAGGACAGTGGTCACAGCCCTAAGGCTGCCAGAGCTCAGCATTTGGACAACTCTGAGGCACAGGGTGGGTGTTGGAGTGTCCTGTGCAAGGCCAGGATTTGCACTGGATGATCCTTGTGGGTCCCTTCCAAGCCAGGATATTCTGTGATATCTGTATTAATCAAATACAAGTACAGATAATGCCAATCCTGTAGGTGCTGGGGAGGCACTGGTGGTGCTGGGAATGGGGAGGGGCTGTGGGGAGCTGCAGGTGGTGACAGCAACAGGACAAGGGAGAAGTCTAGGATTTGCTCCTTGGAAGGGGCCTAGGCCTGTGATGGAGCCTGGAGTGTGCGTAGAGGATGCTGAAGCTTTGTGGCAGGTCAGATTATTCCTTTTGGAATGTGTTGCTGCACTCAGCACAAAACCTTTTTCCTTAAATCTGGGAGCTGAGAAAAAACTGTAACAGCCCGAATGAACCCTTTTGCAATAACTGTAACATGTAGTTACAGAAAGATAAAGTATCAAGTGATGTTAAACAAGAAAAACTTGTGGCGTGGGAGGTGGAAAGGCCTTTTTCCATTCCCACACCTTTAGGAGGGGCTCTCTGGGGTCATTAAGACTCTCCTCTCCTCCTCCTCCTCCTCTTAAAATGCCAGGAAATGGCTCTTGCCGGGGGCAGGACACCAGACCTTTTGGCCTGTTGGTGTGATGGGATATTTGATTTACTGGCCTGGCTAGGTGTGCTGGTCAGTCCAGTGTTTTCAGAAATCCTGGGGAGTTGTCAGGAAATGATCAAGTGAGTGAGCACAAGCACTCAGAAATAAGCACAAAATAAAAATCTGACTTTTTTTGTGGAATATTCTTTGATAATAACTGTTCAACCCTGAAATCAGGGCTAGGCTTGACATGTTGCAGTCAGAAATGTGCAGTGCATTTTAGCACACAGAGTCCAGGGCCCTAAAAGCAGTGTAGAGTAAGAGCATCACCCAAGTTGCCCCCAGGCCCTGGGGACTGTCACCTGGCCACCTCCTTCCCCTCTGGGAGCAGAGCAGGCAGGGATTTTGGGCATCCCTCATGCAATTGCCCCTCAGGCTTACGCATTTTCCTTCTCTTTCCCCTGCATTGTTTATCCTTGTCTGAACCTCCTGCAGTAGGTGCTAAAAGCAGGCAGAGCAAATGACTTCTTTAAAGCGTATTAAATGATATTCCTGCCAAGAAATCACTCTGTGCTGGCTGGCTCAACAAAAGCCAGGGTTTATAGCTGTGCCTTGCTGTGCCTGTGATGAGCTTTGATCACCTACAGCGAGACTGGGGCAAAGGAAAAAAACCTTTTGAGAAGTGCCATTGGCTCTGTTACAGACACTGAGGGCCAAGCACAAGTGCTAATGTAGGAAAGGAAACAGGACCCTAAATAAGTGTAAGCTGTAAGAATGCACATCTTCATGTATAGAATGTGTAGATATAGATGGCAACTTGTGTTCGACCTCATAACCTGCTCTATCCAGAGGAAAAACTAGCCTGAAAAAAAGCTGATTATCACGGCATTTTAAAATGCAGTGGGATGGTTTTTTGGGGGGACATTTCACAGCTTTAGGTCTTTGTAGCAGGTTGGATGTGTTCTGTCTCCCCTGACAGAAAAGCCAAGGCTGCTGCTGTGTTTGTCACAAGTTACATCAACCTCCTTTGACTCCAGGTTTACTCATAGGCAGCATCCAGACACTCTCAGGCTTGAAGTCTTGCTCAGTCTGATTTGTACAAAAGGAGAGACCTGGCTCTGAAAAGCCTTGCAGATTTCAGTTAGATTTCAGCTGTACTTATGCACACTCAAGAGAACACATCTGAATTAAAATCTTTTTAGTGGTGTAGCAAACACCCAGAGAAGCTCGTGGTGAGAAGGGCTAAATGAATGGAAGGTGTTGAGAGCAAGTTAGATTTCTGGGCCAAGAATGTGAAATTCCAGGTGCAGATAAAAAACCTGCTTGTGTGCATGTTTAATAGATGATGTTTTTGCTTCTGAGAGCTTCGTGCTGTGTCTGTGTGGGTACACTACACTCACGACCTCATTTGTTAGTCTGCATAATTAGCTGGTGTTGTCAAAGTATTCGTGCATCTCTGCTTTCAGATGTGACTGCTGAATTTCCTCTGCAAGTTGATTCTTGTCCAAATATTTTCCCTGTAATGCTCTCCATAAGCTGCCTGACATATTTATATCTTTCAGATTCTTTCATTTGAAACCCTAATTTTTTGTCAGTACCTTTCCTTCTCCAGCTCTAGGTGATCACACAGAGCATGGATATAAAATAAAATAAAATAGCCCTTTCCATCACCCTTGGATGTTCCCCTTCAGCTGAAGAAGGTGATACTGGTGCATTTCTCTGCAGAACAGAGATGAAATGCAGCCCCCTGGAGTTCCCTGCTGTGGGTGGTATTTGAGGAATAGGTGGTTTAGTCATGAGCTCCTTGGGATGGAGCAGAGTGGAATAAATGTGGGAAGGCACGGAGGAGGAAGAGGAGCTTTGAGATAAAGCTTCTCTAAAGGGTTTCCTGATGCCATTCAGTTCCTAGAACTGATATAGAGAAGTGCCACTGCAGGTCACCTTCATTGTGAGTAGAAGAAAGGCCAGACACAAGTCTAGCAAGAGATAAGAGATGTTTGAGTAGGTTTTGTTTTGCTGTTGGCTTACAGCTGCTAAAGGAAGGAAAAATTGAGTTTTCAGAATTGCCCTGGAAGGAAAAATCTTACCTGGGAGTAGCCCCTGGGTGTTGGTCAGGCCTGGGACTCTTAAATCCAGTATTAGTCAAGGCAGGCTGCTGATTGTTGAGGGGAAAGATTCAGTTCCAGGCCTCGATTAGATGAGAGTATTTTTCCTAGAATGAGTAGATAACAGATTCTTTCCTCAAAACTCAGTTGGGAAATCTAGTTTTTTGATTATTTTCTCCTCTTGAATTTGAAAAATGGAAATGGGTGAAGTCAATTTTCAGGTTCTTCACAGGCCCACCTCCCTTCATGTGAAGCTTTATTGATGTGTCTAAAAACCCAAAAATATCACCCTAAAAGGCTTGTTCCTCAGACAACACAGCATAAGCCAGGCAAACTTTTGGATGATAATTTAAAACCATGGATTGCTTCTGTTCGTTGCCATCACACCTAAACAAAAAAATACTTTTCTGCTTTTTGCTTGATTTCCTTCCACGTTGCTGGTCCCTGTGGAAGGCTGCTGAGGGGCAGCTGTTCCCAGGGCTGGGAACATTCCTTTGGATGTTGTCATGATGCTGCAAGTGCACACGTTAGAGAAACGAGGAAAATGCCACTGCTTTTGTGGCTGCTGTGTTATAAAAGCACCCAGTTTGCTCAGGAGGCAGCAGTTCCTAGCTATGCAGTGCTCTCTTAGCTAATTTTGGTCTGCTTGGTAAATAAAGAAGCTGATTTGATAGTGGAATACCAGCAGTTTTGACCTTTCTGTTAACTCTTTGTGGTATCTGCTTCTTGGGAAGCATTTTACAGGGGCTCTGAGAATGAGCAGTTTGCAGAACTCTGCTGCTGTGGGGGGATTGTTCAAACTGATATCAGAGTCTGAAATGCAGCAGGTCTGGGTGTTTTCAGAGGGTAACAGCCAGATTGTTCTCTATTTCCAGCTGGCTGAGGGAAGTGCACACTCTGCTTGCTTCATGTGGCTTCCTCCTCAGAGCTGTGTTAAGGTTTTAAACCCACTGTAGAATAAACAATTTCTGCTGAAGAAAAGGTTTTGCTGCCCAGAGCACAGCTCAGCTGGGTCCGAGGAGCCTACTTAGAACCTATTCATGCTCATAGTGAAACTACTTTTTTCTTTCTTTTTTTTTTTTTCCAGGGGACAAATGTGTTGACTCAATTTGTTGATATGGTTCATTGTACAATGTTCACAGGCTCCAAGGAAGCAGCAGTTGAGGCATCAGCATCAATTGACTAAGTCAGCTGTCTGGCCATCCATCTCTTTATCTTAAGACCTTGGCAGCCTCCTCAAAATGGAGGGAAAGTTTTGGTAGTTTGTTTTTCCCATATATTCTTGCAGAGTCTTTTTTAGGTGTTTATTTTTTTTTTTTTTTTTACTGCCAGTCTGATTTTTCTGGTTTGAGTTTTGATACACTGTGTTCATTTCTCTTGGCTGAAATTGAGCCTTTCTCAGGTCAGCTCTTGGTACAGGCACTGCTGTAAGTCAGATAAAGTTGGAGGTGTCGCTTCACAAGGTTGCTTTTTGCACATAAATGGCAAAGTGAAATGCTGAAGCACTGTTTCAGAAGGAATGACTCTGTTTACCATCCATGTTTAAGGGAAGTAAGTATTTAAGTGTGCACTGTAGGGAACTGCTCAATTCCTCTTGAAGGTTTCACAAGGTTTTGTGGAAATGAGGTACTGCAAAAAGATGTTAAATTGCTCTTCTGCTTTTTCTTATCCACTTTACTTAGGTTTTGCATTCTGCACTGTTTGATATCTGTAATTCCCTCATACCTGGCAGTGTCATGAGTTTAGACCTCGTTTATATGCTGGGTGTTAAGCAGCCAGATAAAATTCAATATAGGGAAAAACTTAATGAAAGTGTAGCTACATTTTGTGCTCAGATTTGCTGGAAATCACAGAATCTAGAAGTGTTAGACTGCTGCTTTTTACCTTGTAAACTTGATCCAAAACTGACCTCACAATTCTAATTCCAGCCCTTTCTATAACTGAAAGTTCACTGCTTAATTTTTCAAATGATTGCTTTGCCATCAGCTCTCCCTTTAATTCTCTCAGTTTAGATAATGGAAAAATTTGGCTATGGCAGATGGTGAAGTGGCTTCCTTTCCCCTCCCCTGTCACATAAATTTATTATCATGAGTTTCATCAGTCCACATGCACTTCAGCCCAGAAATTGCATTCTTTTATGGTGGCTGGGCTCACTATCTGGAGAAAATAGCCTGGAGAAAAGGAGGCTCAGGGGAGACCTTATCACTCTAAAACTCCCTGAAACAAAGTTATAGCGAGCTGGGGGTTGGGCTCTGCTCCAGGCAAGCAGTGACAAGACAAGAGGAAATGACCTCAAGGTGCAGCAGGGAGGCTTCAGGTGGGACATCAGGAGGAATTTCTGCATGGAAGGGACATCCAGGCTTTGCAAGGGGCTGCCCAGGGAAGCCATGCAGGTGTCCAAGGAATGCCTGGACGTGGCACTCAGTGCTCTGGTCTGATTGGTGAGGTGGGGACCAGGTTGGGTTTAATCTCATAGCTCTTTTCCAGCCTCAGTGATTCTGAGATTCTGTGATTCCATCTGGGCTCTACCAAAAAGCAGGATTTGTTTCAGCAAACGTTTCAGTGAGTTGTGTTGAACCCCTGACCCTGCTCCTCTCCTTGGCTTTTCAAGCTCCCCTCTCCATTTCCCACAGGTGGTACGTCTGTGCCAAAACCCCAAACTGGCCCTGAAGAACAGCCCTCCCTACATCCTGGACCTGCTGCCTGACACCTACCAGCACCTGCGCACCATCCTGTCCCGCTACGAGGGCAAGATGGAGAGCCTGGGCGAGAACGAGTACTTCAGGGTCTTCATGGAGAACCTGATGAAAAAAACCAAGCAGACCATCAGCCTCTTCAAGGAAGGGAAGGAGCGGATGTATGAGGAGAACTCCCAGCCTAGGTAATGCAGAGGAAAGGTTTCGAGTGTTTATTGTAGGAGTTGAATGTGTCAGAAGTGCTGTGTTTAAGGTTGTCAGCTTGTCTTTCGTTTGGTACAAAGGCATAGCTGAGGTCAAGGGTGAACAGCACTTAAAAAACAGGATATGTGGAGGTAGAAACTGCACTTGCTGAATATAAGTCTCTCTTGAACAAAATAATATGAATTTAATGTACCTGAGAAGGTGTTACCTCATTACTTTAAAAAAAGGAAAGACAAGGTGATTTAAGAGCAGAATAAAGCTCTAGGAAAGATGAATCTTACACATTTGTGCAAGGGTCTAACAGGCAGAGATACACAAGGCATACATTTGTAGCTCAACTAATTTCAGGTTTTTGAAGTAAATGTTGAAGTTTTTTAAAATAAGAGTGGGAAAAAGTGTGAAAACCACCCAGTGGCTGAACATAATTGCCCTGGGGAGAATGTGGTTAACAGCCTGGCAACAGCTTGGAATTACTGGAGGGGAAAAAAGTGCTGGCACGTGTTTCTGGTTTAATACTGAACTCTGTGTAGCATGTTCCATGATATTGAGCTCCAAAGGCTGTGACAGTGGCTCCAGAAGGCATTGCTGCTGCTGCTTGGATTGCTGCTGACTGTGTGGAAGAATGCATGAAGAAATGGAAGTTTCTTTCTGGAGTGTTGTTAACTGTGTGTGTATTGTGACCTGTCATAAATCTGGACCATCTGATGAGTAAATGACAGCTGTGTCAGTCATGAATCCAAAATCCCACCTCCAGTGCCTTGGTTTTTCAGAGAGGAGCAAAGAGAAGTAATTCCAGAGAGTTAATCATCCTAGCTGGTTTGTAATGCAGCTAATTGACTGGAGGGAGCAGGGGAAATGCAGATGATAGATGTGAATGTCAGGGCTGCAGCACAGGCTGCTGTTCTCACAGCAGGCATGGCAGTCCTGAGGGAATTGCTAATTGTCCCATTTATGAATAAACAGCTTCAGCAGGGAAGGAGCTGTGGGGAGACTTGTGTTAAACACAAGCATTAAACCAGCATCACATCCTGGCCACTCTCATGGCATCTTCCTCTGCTTCTGCACAGCCCAGGAAGCAGCAGTGACTGCTGCTGAAGGGGTAACACCAGAGAGCTTTTCCTTGTGCTCAGCTTGGAACATTCTCAATTCTTTAATTTGTCACAGAAAGGGACAAGTTTAGAGCAGTCAGTGCATGTGGTTTGTGTGCAGGTTCAAGAGATACCTACAAAAAGAATGAGGGTTTTGCTTTTGGAGATTCTGTTAAATGCTGCACTGCCCATGCCAGGTTCCATGGTTGTGGGAGCTCTTGGAACCCAATCACTTCAGTACTCTTTGTTAATTAAATTAAATGAATTTCTGCTATAAATGCACCTAGAGATATAAAATATGTATACAAATCTAAGGTGAAGAAACTGAAATTTTCTCACCTTGCTAAGAGCTGAAGAAAAATACTAATTCTTTTTGCAATAATTAATAAATTAATGTTTTCAAAATTAATAATAATTTATAATAATTTATTAGTACATTAATAAATTTGAATACTCCAAGTGTGGGAGGAGCTTTCTGGAAGATGTTCAGCAGTCTGTAAAGCAAACAAATAGAACCTGAATCTGTTATTCACTGGGAATGTACTCATGGCAGCATGTGTATATGCATATATATTTATTTATATTTATATAATCTAGTATGCTCTTGATCTCATGCAGGTTTCTGGCCATTAATCTGCAGTGTTTTGAGAACAGGACTTTGATATTTTAATAAATGTGTTGTGACTTTTCCCCCTATTGTTCTTGAAGCTTTTTTCCTCCTCTCTTCCAGACTTTGCATTCATTTTGCCTCCTGTCGTGTATGACCTTATTTTCTCCCCCAAATGGCTCCTGGTGTAGTGCAAAAGGCACAATTTTGACATTTGCATGAGCAGTGGGAAAGCTGTAGTTTGTTCCTACAGACCAGTCATGAAAAATGACAGAAGTAGGATCAGAATTGCCCTGATCACTTGAGCATCACCCTTCTATTCTTATTATTTCCAGCTTGTTCTTTGTGTATTTCCTCTCAGACATTTGGGAGCTCTCTGTAGCTCTGTGGTTTTGGTGTGCAGTGATTCAGACTATAAATATATAAATTAACCATGGTTGTGCCTCTCCTGCCTTAAACTCACACTGTGATTTTTGTGTGGAGAACTCACTTATTTTGTTAGGAGAGCTTTCAAGATGCTATTTAAATTCTGCTTTAGCTCACTTTCATGTCTGGTTAAAAATTCATGCTGCTGAGGGTGCTTTTAAAGCTCTGTGTGCACTTCCTGACTGATAGGTACCAGCAGTAACTGCTGGGTGCTGTTTAAAACTGGATTTTAGGACGTAGATCAGATACAACTTGGTGGTTTGGGGTTTTTAGTAGAGATACTGTGTTGCTCCTCTGAGTTTTGATAGCTAAAAGTAACATCTGCAGGCTTGGAATCAAACAGTATTTCTGGTTAATAATTTTGGATATTTTGTTGCATGCTTGTAATAAGGTAAAGGCAAACATCCAATGGTTGGTTGGCTGTGTGCAGTAATTGGGAATTCTTGAGGCTGAGCACATTTCCAGAGGTGCTGCTTCCTTTTCTTGATAGATCCAGGGGTAAATATGTAACTTCTCTATTGTGAACGTCTTGAGTTTCCTTTTTAACAACAAAAAAGGATGAAATCAACATATTTTCCCCTGCAATGTGATGGTTCCATTGCTTGACAGTGCCATTCTTACTCTGAACATGCTAAACCTGCTCAGATCTCGATTTCAGTTTCATTTCGAGGCTTGGTGGTTTTACTGAACTGTTTTTTGTTTTTTTTCTGTTTCCATTGCAGAAAGCTTTTACTTCTCAGCCCTCTTGCTGCACAGAGGAGCTGCAATTTGTCAGCTTTCCACACTACATAAATTACTTCTTGCAGCAGTGGTTTTGCAGTTGTGTAAATAGATTATACTTGACATGGCAGGAGTGAAAAATAGCTTGTTGATCAGGAGACAGGTAGAGGAATTGTCTGTTTCTTGGGAAAGGATTAATTAGGCTGAAGAGTCCATTTTTCACTAAAGAATCAAATTTACTAATTATGTTAAACCAGTCTATAACGAGGGAAAATTCAGAGAGGTTATTTTCTAAATAAAATCAGAGCACTGCAAATATTTCCACATTAGAACACAGCTATGGAAGCTGCAGGGTGAGTGAGGAAAAATTTTTCAGGATGTGGACTGGATGTTTAAGGAATGGAACAAATTATTTTTCTGGTTTAGCTGTGGGAAACAAACTGTTAACAATGCCAGTTAAAAAATAAATATATCTGTAGAGAAAATGGGGTTAAGCAGGGAATATAATAAACTTAAAAAAAGGCTTAATTGTTTAATTGTTCTGACAACAGCTATGGGGATGCTGGCTCAGCAGGATTTCATATTCTTCTCCAGCTTCAATGTTAAGACTCACTAATTTACACAGGAAAAAGCTACCAGTGTTTAATGTCTCCTGGAAATGACCATGCATATCTCTGAAGGGGAAGGAAGTGCATGAAGAATGACTTGGAGAAGAAAAAAAAAAAAAAGAAAAAAAAAAAAGGTTGGAATTTAAAGAGGAAAAAGTTGGAAAACACTTGTGTTAACCCCTGAACCAGAAAAGCCTCTGGGAGGAGGGGGGTTGGTGCTGTAATCTCATTTTTGAGACCTCTTGCACACATTCCTGCCCAGTGAAAATGAGATAGTGCAAAATGTGGAACTCAAAATGGTGCGTGAGTCCTCTTTCTGTCACTTCCTTCTAATACAGCAGCACCTTTTTTTTTTTTTTTTTTTTTTTTTTTTTTGGGTAAACAAAACCCACTAGTGTGAAGTCTACATCTGCATTTAAATTAGAACATGTTAAAGAAAAGACCAGGCTCCAAAGCTGCCCACAAGAAAGGTTTCCTTGCCAGGCTCCAGCATATGAACACTAACTAACTGCTTATTACCCAAGAAGAAATTCATTATCATGTAAATGTTGTTGGAGGGGAGGAATGTGAATTATTTCTTTCTAATTTGGTTTTAAATTGCAGTTTAGGTGATAGTTTTGGAACTTAAGTAACACTTAGCATAATTGGCTTAAGCTTGCATTCATTATAGTTTTCTCTTGGTCTGAAATTGGACCACCGTCTGTAAAATCAATTTGTGGAAAAATGCAAGATCTCAGATGATTGCATAATAAGGAAGGAAGATTTTTTATTCTTTCCTCTCAGAGCCTATAAAATTGTAGAGTTTTATGGGAAGCTGTGGACTTGCTGTTGTGGGTGGAATTACAAGTTCATTTGTAGTAATTATCATTGGAAATGTGATGGATTTCTCCATGCTGGCAAAAATGTGCTGCTGCTGCTATTTGGCAAATGTTCTCTTGGGTGCTTGGCTGGGGTGTTCAGGGCTGGGATGCCACATTTGGGATTTTTGGGGTTGGATTTTAGCCCATCCCAACCTTTGTCAGGGGTGGGGTCACCTCCCATGGCTTTGGGCACTCCCAGGGATGGGGCAGCCAGAGCTGCTCTGGGCCTGCCCACCCTTAGAATAAAGAAATTAAAGATTATTAAATAAATAAATAATGAATCAAATAATTAAATAAAGATATTAAAGATAGATATTTAATACCTACTCTGCCCCAGTTCCTTTTCATTCCCACTTGGTATCCAAGACAGTTTTTAGGTGGCTGAAGATGAATCATGAAATATGGAATTTTCCTTGATTTGGAGACAGGGCTTTTGTGCTCTAGTTTTCTCTTTAACCGTTGCAAACAGCCCCTGAAATGCAAATTTTGATTCCAGTGCAGAGAAGCCAGAATTAGGTATAATGAGAAGTGTCCTGAGCAGTATGTTTGTTGTGTAATCCCCTTGAATCTGGTAAAATAAATTAATCTGTTACCTAAGTGAGAGTTTTATCCTTTCTCTTGTCAGCCCTCTGAACATGTGTTGAGCTCTTTAAAGCCCATTAATAATATTAAGTATATTCCTCTCTTTAAAGCATTTTCTCTAAAATTTAAATTTCAAAAGTGGGGTTTTAGCTTCTTAACACTGGAAAAAAAGTATAACACCAACGTTTGTGCCTAAAATAAGAAGTCCAGATCCTTTAAAGGGCATTTGGTTTGGTCCTTGTGGTCAGCACAGTGGCCTGATGTCCTTTCTGCTTCACATCACTCCCAGCCATTTGCATACTGATAAGGATATATAACAGTTTGGGGTGGTTTGTGGCCTGCAGTGTGTTTTGTGTGACCTCCTGAAGTGATGGGCAGGCTCTGCTCACAGAACTCAAGGTGTTAAAATTTATTTATCTGACCTGACAAGTGCCAGGTTCTAGCAAGCATAAGCCCTGTAACACCTAAAGCACTGAAAAAGGAGCTGATGGTGAAAAATTCTATACAACAAGCAATAAATTTAATATTAATCTGTTCTTTTAGTTACTACTCTGTAAGATGCCTTCTGTTGAGCCAGCAATAGTTAAGTGGAATTTCATTCACTTCCTGTGTTGCAAGTTTTGTTGAAAGTAGTTCCGCTGTTTCTATTTTTAACCCCGATGGCTGCCTGGAGAGGAGCAGCCTCAGGGTTACAAAAAACATCTCAGGATCACCTCGAGCATTTCCACTCTGCTTCTGTGAACATGAGCCCAGAAAACTCCTGGCTGGGCTGGCAGCACAGCATCTTCTTCTGTTTGAAACCAGGCACATCAAACTGCTCATGCCTGGTGTGTCTGAAAGCCCCTGTGACATGGGTACCTCACATCTTTGTGGTTTCTGAAAGGTGCATTTTACTTGTTGGAGTCGTTAAAAGAGCTGGTTGGTTTTGGTTTTTGTTTTTTTTCTAAATTAAGTTTTTTTAGCTCTTCAAGTATAAAATTGTAAGATGTAGTTATAGGAAAAAACCTGTGGGTTTGTGGTTTGTGTTTTCATAAGTGGTGGAGCTTGCACTTTATCCAGTGGATGCTAACCCTAAACAGAATCTGGTGGTAAGGGTGTAAGAATAAGGACAATAATTACAGAGAAGTGAAGCATTTTGAGGTTGTTTTCTACAGCTCCTAATTCCTCTGTGTTTGTGCTGTGCCTTCAGCAGAATGAGCTTTACAGACACAGCAGTGTGTGCACGTCAAATGATGGCATGTGAGCACAATATTGTGACTAAACCAGCCTGTGGAGCTGATCCTTGCTACGTGTGAGGAGCTGAATTATACTGTGTCAGCTGGGTGGCTCTGAGAAATACTGGAAGAAAATGAAAAAATTGTAGCTGGCAGTGGCAGAAATGGTTGTGCCACGTGTACATTGCCTTGAGGGGAAAAGGCATTTAGTCACAAAGCACATTAATTTAACTAATTGTGTCAACATGGCTGAGAGACACATCCCTGATTAAACCATCCTCTGCCTTCAGTGGCTTTCCAAGACTGAGCCCATACAGTGGAAAAACACTTTTGTCCAGGAAACTGGGAAAGAAAAATCTGCTGAGGGTCTGGGGGGAGACAACACCACCAGAGCCCCAAGCTGGGGCTGGCAGGGGGGGTCTGCACCTGGAAGTTTCTCCTCAGCCTCTGGAATTCCACAGAAATGTGTGGAGCAAAGCCATCCTGAGGCAGGAAGGAAGGAGCAGAACCACAGCAGAGGGGCTCAGAGCAGGAAGGAGGGGGAACCTGGGCAGGGGGTGACTGAAGAAACTCTGGCTTCGTGCTGGTTTTGGTTCCCCAAAGCTGTGTGTTCAGAGCCTGGCGAGTGTGGAGGCAGCAGGGTTTGGCAGCAGGGACTGAACAGGCTCTGGAGCTGTTAAAAAACAACTCTCAGCTCACTCTGTGTGCACAAACTGATCCCTCCATGCTCGAGCTGCAGGTGTTCCTCCCAAGTGCAACACTTGTTTACTGTACACAGCAGAAAAGCTATTTGGCTTTTGACTTGTTGATTCATTGTTTCCAACCAAAATAAACCGAAAGCTTTGCACATATGTGTGAAAGCACTGGGGGATGTGAAATCCCACCTGAGCTGTTGCTGTGAGCACAGAGCACAAGCAGCCTCTGGTTTTTGAAGCTGGCCCAGGTGTTCTGCAGCTGCCTGCACACTCTGGGGACACTTCTCTGATGTGGCCTGAGGTCCCTGCATAACGTTTTCAGCACTGCTTGGGTGACAGCACTTGAAATTCCCCAGCAGCAGCGTTTAGTGCTGCACTCAGCTCTTCCCTCTGCTTGGCATTTAATTCTTTTACTTGTCGAATTTAATTTTAATTAATTCTTGTAAGATTTAATTTTAACTTGTAAGATTTAATTCTTGAAGTTAACTTGTGGTGGAGCCCTTGGTGACATTTTTATGTGGATTGCTGTGTTCAGGTAAAATTTTGAAAAATGGTCATCATGGGACATTGCTGGAGGTCTGTGGCCACAACTGTTTGGGAATCTCCAGTCTAAGACCCATAAATATTCTTTAAATTCATGCCCCTTTTTCTGGGAGTACATTCACATCTGTTTAGTTGAAGCAATGGCAATAAGGACAGTTCTGACGTTACTTAAAATAAAACACACTCATTAGTAAGCTTTGATATGCCAATAAAAATATTGTCTATAATTACAAGTGTTTGTTTGGTCTGCATAAATTTACAAATATGGAAATTGTTAAAATAAAGACAATTTTTGTCCTTTCAGCATAGGATTGCTGTATGTAAAAGTCAGTAACAAGCTATTTTGCAATTTGCTGCTCTTCATGTTCACTTCCTGTGGTTTTTGCTGTTATTTGCCTAAAATATAGCTGAATATTTATAAAAAAATGTGATAACCTTGAGAATTTAAAGTGTTCAGCTATCCAAAATGGTTATGGAAACCAAGTCCTTCAATGTGTGTGTGTAAAACCATTTGTTTATCCATCCTTAAGCCTGAGGAAGTTCTTGCTTCTCTCATTAACTGATGTGCTCAGCTGAGTGCAAGCACTTCCTGGAGCTCAGCTGAGGCAGAAGAGATAAACAACTGGGCCCAGGAATATTCCCTGGCTTCTTCTTGCAGTGTTTTGTTGAAACCATGCACTTGTTCAGGGTCAGAAATGCATCAAAGTGCTTGTCTGTCATACCCAAATTTCCCCACATTGTGCTGGGCAGCAACAAGAGAGTACAAAATCATTAGCAGGTTTATTAAAACCTCTGTTTTTATAAACTTAGTTTAAAAAAAGCCATAATTTTTCACTTGGGTTGTAGATGGATTAAATGATTGGTAAGAGCCTGGTGTTTGCTTTTTCTTCTTGCACTAACACAAACTGTCCTCTTTTTTTTGCCATTTTATGGGAGTGAGGGCTTTCAGAAGTCCATAGCTCACACCTCTGATTTACAATTTTTCTAGTTTTTATCAGAAAAAAGCATGGCAGGGACACAGTGGGAATCTCCATGAGGGAGGGAACTGGGGTGGGAATTTACAGTGGGATCATCTTCCTGTACCACGAGCTCGCAATCTGAGCCTTCCCCTTGCAAATGCCAAGAGAAATACACAGCTTTGAATTACTGAACATGCCAAAGCCAAGCTGTAGAACTGCTTTCAAACCCCCAGTTTGAGTGTGTAACACATCCAGAGCCAGCTGGGGAATGGGACAGCTCCTGGAAGAGCAGCTGGGGCTTTTCCTGGTGTTAACAGCACCTGCTGTTGTTGGACATGTATGAAATGGCAAAACCCAGAATTCCTTCTGTAGCTGGTGCCTTCCATGAACACTTTGAGTGGCTTTCATTGCTGTGCACTAATTAAAATGTAGCTGAATAAAGAAGGGTAAGAGAGAAGTGCTGTCTGAGAAAATTTAGAGTTTTGGGCCTTTCTAATCTACCCAGATTGTCAGGGTATGGAGAAAGAGCTCATGAGAGGCTGAGTAAATACTAAATATATGTCAAGCAATATGGTCACTTCCAGTTGAGTCTAGACCCTGTGAAAATATGGGAAATGTCCCAAATGTCCAGGGAATTTTTGTGGAAAGGCTGAAGGCCAGTGCTGCAATCAGGAATAGCATGTTTGGAGCAAGTGGTATCTGAAAAACATCCAAGATGAAGTGAATAGGAACCAACCAAACAGAATACCAGAAATTGGTGAGAGGCTGGAGCCTGGGGGAGTGGAGTTTGCTGCCATCCCCAGTGTCTTCTGCAACAGCAGCAAACTCATGGAGAGAGATGGGAAAACAAGAAAATCCAATGTGACTGGGGATGTTCCCTCCCTCTGTGGTTCAGTATTTAAATAATCAGTGCCATGAGTGAGTCTGTGCCATGCCTGGGTGGTTGGTGCAGTTTTCTGACCAGCTCTGGTGTGTTGGGCACAGCTCACAAGTTGTTCTTTCCCACATGATGCCAATTCCTTCTTGTACCTTCAAGCACATGATGGAAAAAACCCTCTGGCCTAGAAATCTCCCCGTCTCTTTTCAGAAGTTTTCCTAGCAATGGAGTGGAGGAGAAGAGAGGATCCTTTATTTGGATAAAATAGTGAGAGAAAGGTGCCTGTGGTGAAATAGAATAGCAGAAAATATCTATTCTCTTCTCCAGCTTAAAAAAGGGCATATCCTGTGGGATAGAGCACTCCTCATCAGGCAGAGAAGGGACCTGAGGTAGCAGCTGTAATTCAAACTGGATAATTAAGCACAATACATTTGAGAGCCCTGACCATGGAGCTTTTGTGTGTAAGTTGTTACCATTTCAGGAAAAAGCTGCAGGTGTTTCTGCATTCCCTTGGGAGCTCGGGCCTGTGATGAACAGTTTGACATTCCCTGAGCAAATCTATTGTGTTGGGAGCCTCTGGAGACCTGGAAGGACATTGAGCTTCCATTGTCTGGGGCAGGAGCAGTTTTATGTGCTCTCAAAAGGAATTTTCAGACCCAAGGCTGATGAGATTTTGTCTTCAATACTCAGTAGGTGAGGTCTGAGTACTGGTTTTGCACATTTTCTGTGATTGTGTTCTTCCATGGGAGGATTTTTGCCTGTCCACTTATACAGAGTTTGTGGAAAATGTCTTGACAAACACAGACCTTGCTGGTAATTCCCATGTTTTGGATGTTCTGAATGCTGGGGAATCACTTGAAAGAGAGCCCCAAATAAGAGTTTTGCATGCTGGGATCATTCTTGAGTTGCAATAACTGCTGGTTCTGCTTTGCTCAGAATGCTAAACTCTTTGTTTTTCTAAAATAAACAATTTTTGTTTTCCTTTGCAGGAGGAACCTGACCAAATTGTCCCTGATATTCAGCCACATGCTGGCAGAACTCAAAGGGATTTTTCCCAGTGGCCTCTTCCAGGGGGACACGTTCCGGATCACCAAGGCAGATGCTGCAGAATTTTGGAGAAAGGCTTTTGGTGAAAAGTAAGTTTCTAACTGTGCTTAGAAATAGAGGTGTGGGAGCAAATTGCACACAATGTTTCTTAAGAATTCTGTTCAGAAAGGTTAAAATAAATGGTGGGAGAGACCTGCTGGTCATTTGCTCCTTCTCTGGGGTGAGGTAAGGAATTATTCCTGCATTAAATTTCCCAGTTTTTGTCCTCTCTGGTTTTAAATGTGTGTGAATGAATCATTCCCCAGTTTCCCTAGGGGACTCTTTTATTGTCACAGTGCTTCCCTTGATAATTCTGCTTAAATTTTCCTCTCCTTGATTTAATTCTTTAACTTGTGAGTAAGCTCTACAAGCTATGCAAAATAATCCTTTCTTCTTCCAAAGGTTACCATACCCCCAACATGGGTTGTTCTTTAGCTAAACCATAATATTCTATTCTTTTCATCTTCCCTCCAATTAGTCTTTCTAATCATTTACTCACCTCTCTTCTTCTCTGAATTTCTGTTTGCAAAATGGCTTTGCTAAGAGTGAAGGGGAAGGGGAATCGCAGCAGTCTTTGTGTGCAGACTGCTGAAATGTCAGGTTTAATTTCTGTATCTAATGAAACACTGACTAAATGAACCATGGAGGTGTTCACAGCAATGTTTGGGGATTAAAGTTAATGGATTGGGTACTGCTTTCAAACTGAGGGAACTGAGGTACTTCACCTAAAGAGTTTAATTAGTAGCTGTCAGAACAAAAAGCCAGAATGTATTTACTCATGAATTGCACAGTTGTCTGAAGTGAGGCATTTTCTTGCTGTGTTTCTATGCCACTTGATATATTTAAAAAAGGAAAATATTCCTTTAAACAGGAGCCTGTGTTTTGGCTTCTGATTATCTTCCTTCTCCAGTTAATCCTTTAGAGAGTTGTTTGCAGCTTTTTTTTTTTTCAACCATATAGACTTAACTCCTTCCCTACCAGCTGCAACATTGTGAAATTTTTCTCAAGTGACGCTGTGGTAGGACTGCAGAAAGAAAGAAAAGAGAAACCAGGGGGGAGACTTCTAATTCCAAAATTTTGCATGTGCAGAGAAAGTTGTCTGAAGTTCATTTGGCTGCAGATTTCCTGCAGTGCCAAGAAATCTGTGTTTGTGTGATGTGAGTAAATCTCTCGCAGCTATTTTTGATTTTTCTCTGCCCTGTTCTCACACCATGGATCCTCACAAAGATGCTGTGTGGGTGTGTAGGTGGTGGTGCTGCTCCTCAGGCATTTCCCACTCCCTGCTTTTCCCCAGGACCATTGTTCCTTGGAAGAGTTTCCGGCAGGCCCTGCACGAGGTGCATCCCATCAGCTCGGGGCTGGAGGCCATGGCCCTGAAATCCACCATCGACCTCACCTGCAATGACTACATCTCAGTCTTTGAGTTTGACATCTTCACACGCCTCTTCCAGGTAGGAATTGAGGAATGGGAATCATCATGCTTCAGGTTATACTCTTTTTTTATCCAGGCCAATATTTTACACACGTTATTTATACTGTATGAGATTTGCTTGTCTTGCCCTCCTTAAAGAGTAACATTTAAGACCCCATATTGCAGTAAAAGTGGGTGATATTTCTGGCTGTAGAATAAAAAAATCCCTAAATATACACTGCAACTCCCAGGCACATTCAACATCCTGCCATGAGTCAGGTTTTCTCTTTCAAAGGTCACTTTGAGACTGAAGCTCTGACACAGCTTCTGCAAGCCAGGAAATGTGAAGCTTAGTTTATCACTCTGTCTTCCCTCATCCCTTTCTTTATTGTCAGATTTCTTTTCCATGGAGGGGGGGGTCGTTCAGGATGGAGCTCAAGCATGGAAATTTGGGCTTCCTATCTTTTAAACTGACCCAGCCAGGATGTTGTGAACGTGTCTGTGTGTGTGAGAAATTTCTGTATCACTGAAGGGATATTAATAGTAGGTAAAATTCTTCTCCACGGTCTCAATAGTGCTAAATTCAAAAACACAGCTTCTGATGGTACAGTTGGGTATTTAGAAGAACAATCACTTACTTCTTTGACTCTGACTTGTCTTTTCCCATGTGATGGGGTGGGTTTTAATTAAGATATGTCTAGATGAAAAATTCCCATGTTTGGTGTTGCAATGTAGCTGATCTCATTCAGCTCTTTTTCCAAGTGTTGTACATAAAGAGCAAGTCAAGAGCTGCTGCACATTCCAGGGGATGCAGAGTTCTTAGGGACTGCTTATACCTTCTTGCAGAGCAGTTAAAAAACTTGGGAAAATCAGGTGAGATTTAGGCACCCAAGCCCTTCTCAGGGCTGGGGGATTTCAAATGGTTGTTATGACTTTTGGGGCGTCATTTGGAGCAATATTTGAGATGTGTGTGCTGAGACTAGCCTCAGTCCTTGCCACACCCCAGTGAGGTTGGGTTGGTGAGGAATAGTCACAAGTTACAGACAGTGAAACTGAGACACAGAGGGGAGGTCACTGTCCCCAGGCCATGCAGGAAGCTGGAGAGCAGACCAGTCATGGTTCCTGGGCCTGTGCATAATCTCATTAAACTCCTGCCTTTATCCCTGTCTGGGGAATGAGTCATTTTCTCTGCAGAAGCAGCACAATTGATGGCTATTCTTAAGCTGTGACCTCAGTGACTTCTCCTTTTGTATTCATTAAAGGAGTTTTGATTAAGGTGTGTCTTTGGTGATGATTTTATTCCCCAATGAGCAAGAAACTCAAATGCCAAGTGCTGCATGGGAATGAACGTTTTGGTTCCTCTGCTGGATTTGTGGTGGAACAGAAACATGTTTCTCTAAGTGAGGAACCCTTTCATTCAGAAAGATTGACCCTTCCCAGAAGTGTGTGGTTAATTTGTTTCTTTGGTGCTTCCCCAGCCCTGGTCATCTTTGCTGAGGAACTGGAACAGCCTGGCAGTGACTCACCCTGGCTACATGGCATTCCTCACCTATGACGAGGTGAAGGCCCGCCTGCAGAAATTCATTCACAAACCTGGCAGGTGAGAGAGAACTCAGCCAGCAGGGCTGGCATTACCTGTGTTCCTTTCTTCTGTGCTGACTTCTGGGCTGCTTTTGTTTTTGTCTGTTTGTTTGTTGGCTTTTTGAAAGTTGATTTCAAACAAATTATTTTGAGGATGTTAACTTCTCTTGCTCTGGATTCTGGGTTTAATTTCACCTGGGGGCCAGTGCTTGGATTCTTTTCTCATTTTTGTATCACATTGCAAAGTTCCCCTTTGAACTGCCTGGAAAGCTGCTACAAATCATCAAGTTATCCCTACTAACAAAGGCTGCTTGCTTGTCATTGAACCTTTTCTGTGTGTTCCAAGCTGGATTTCCTCTCCTTTGTGTGTTTGCAGTTACATTTTCCGACTGAGCTGTACCCGCCTGGGTCAGTGGGCCATCGGCTACGTCACTGCAGATGGGAACATTCTCCAGACAATCCCCCACAACAAACCTCTTTTCCAAGCACTGATTGATGGCTTCAGGGAAGGCTTGTAAGTAACTTTATAAAAATCAGCACAACAAAGCATTGCATTTTGAATAGTCCCATTGCTGTCAGTGGAATAACTCATTGCAGAACTATTTTGGCACTCAGGAATTACTGACAGCTGTCTTTGCACTGGAGAGCTGTGCAGTAACAGATGATAAAAGTGCAGCAGTGTTTCTCTTCTCATAAATCCCTTTTTTTTGGTCAAACACTTAATTTGAACCAATACTTTTAAGACTAACGTGTTTAATTTTGCTCCAATCATAAAATTCTTCCAAAACTTTAGAATTCAGAATACCTTGACTTCTCACCCTTTGCTTTTCACCTTCATTCTTTCTTCCCTTCCCACCTCCAAAAGAAACCTTAGATGTGAGTGTGTATACATGTGTGTACAGGCACATACAGAGATTTTTTTTTTTTTTCCCCAACTTCTTCCAGTTATTTATTTCCTGACGGCCGGAATCAGAATCCTGACTTGACTGGCTTGTGTGAGCCCACACCTCAGGACCACATTAAAGTTACACAGGTGAGTAAAATACTCCATTCCATCAAACTCTGCCTTTCTCCCTGATTTCTACCCCCCTTAGCTATTCATCCAGTTCTGTCATACTTGGTATTCCCAAGGCTTGTTTTCAGGGCTGCAGTATTTTACAGGAATTACAGAAATCTTTGCATAATAAGGATGGGCAGATGAGATTGCAAAGATGGATTTTAAGGGTTTGTTTCTAGAATGATCTGCAAACACTGATGCTTTTGTTCCATTCAGCATGTCTTGAACCTTGCTTTTCTTGGGATGCTTAAATGAAAATTATTGGATAATTTGAATTCCACTTTTTTCAGAGCTTGATAGATGCATCTAGCACATAAAATGATGGTGAAATCTTTGCATAGTTCTGTTCTCCTTGTGATTTATGCTGTCTTTCCCTCAGGAACAATATGAGCTGTACTGTGAGATGGGCTCCACATTCCAGCTGTGTAAAATCTGTGCTGAGAACGACAAGGATGTGAAGATTGAACCTTGTGGGCACCTGATGTGCACCTCCTGTCTCACAGCCTGGCAGGTGAGCCTTGGCCTCTTCTTTATCTCCCTGAGGGCAGCTCCTTGATCTTTTACAGATATATTCCCCTCTCAGAACTGTTCAGGTGTGCAGAGAAGGTAACAGAATCATTGTTCATAATGTCAGTGCATCAGAAGCTGTTTAGATGTCTGATCTCTTAATATGGAATAAGGAAAAACTCTAAAAACTTCCTAAAGTGCTGTTTTTCTACTTCAAGCAGAAAATTCTCCATATTTCTAGCCCAGTTTGCCTTTGCCCTCCTCTCAGCTGAAAGCTCCCTGCCCAAAAGCAGGTTAAAAGCTGACTGTTTATGCAGCAGGTGATAATTTGTGCACCCCAGAGGCTGCTGTGACAGATCTCTTCTGTCCCCTGCAGGAATCAGAAGGCCAAGGTTGTCCCTTCTGCCGCTGCGAGATCAAAGGCACGGAGCCAATCGTGGTGGATCCATTTGATCCCAGAGGAGGAGGAGGATTGTCCAGGCAAGGGGCAGAAGGAACCCCCTCTCCCAATTATGATGATGATGATGATGACAAAGCTGATGATTCCCTCTTCATGATGAAGGAACTCGCTGGTACCAAAGTAAGGTCCCTGGGATGGTGCTGATAAAGGTGGCAGTGCCTTTTCTGCAGCAGTTTTCTCTTTTGATTTGTGCCTGTGAGGGTTGTCAGGCTGTAGAGCAGTAAAGATCCTGCTATGAAAACAGGGATTTAGGTCCAGTTTTGTGAGCTCACTTCACACTGTCATTTTGGGATCACACTTTGAAGCTTTGATCTTTTGTGTGTTGTCTTGGAGGAATCCCCAGAGGGGTGAAAAAGCTGGCCTGACCTGTTGGAATGGAAGAGCTGGGTTTGGAGCACTCCTCTCTGTGTTAGATTTTGATTTCCTAGTCAGAATTCACCCAGATCAGCAGAAAATCATCCATTTTCCCCCAGTGATGGATACAACCAGGCAGGCACAGCCTTCCCAAGGTCCTGATGAGTAGAGGGAAGGCTGTTCTGCTGAGGAACTCTATTTGGCTGTCACCTTTTTATATGGTCTATTTATATTTATAAATCTGTGTAATAAAGGTGTGATAACCCTGCCATGAGTGCTGTATACAGGCATTCGTTGTGGATCCCTGCATGGCTTTTTCATTTTCATTTCTCACTTCAAAATCTGATTGCTGCTCTTGCATTTTTTTTACTTCATAGGGAAGTGAGGTTGAATTTGACTAATTTTTAATAGCTGAATCAACTCAAATAAGCTGCATTTCCTGGTCAGAAAGAATCTTCACCTCTGGTTTACCTGGTGTCTTATTTCCCTTTATTTTCCATCCTGTGAAATAATGTACTAATCAGTAAACACTGTTCCTGGAGGGCTTTTTATACATATTTTGGGGAAGCAGAGCAATTTTCCTAGTGTGACATCCTGTCAATGTTGATATTTTGCTGGCTTTAGTGAGCTCAAACATATGTGAAGCTTTTCAAAATTAAACAGCACTAGCTTTGATTGTAAAAAAGAGAAAATAAAGAGAATAACAGGGACTCTGCTGCTTTAAGTGGAAAAGCAGCTTTCCAGAGACAAAAATGGAGGGTTTGGTGCACACCAGTGCTCTGTGGTGAAAGCAGTTTGCACAGGGATGGGAGGTTTTGCAGCAGATCATGCCCTCTGGTGTTGAAAAGCAGCTTGTCCCTGCTCAGGGACACTGGGTCAGGTTTATTACTCCATCAGAACAGCTTGGTTTGTGTTTCTAAGTGTGCATTTCAGTGTCTCACAGCTCAGCTTGGATTGCTCCAAGTGCTGCAGTGCTGGCCACTGGCTTCATTCCTGTGAGCTGTTACTCCCAGAGCATTTGTCAGCAGGAGAGGCTCTGCAGAGAGCAGAGCAGTGTGTGCTGAGCCTGTGCTGACTCTGCCCTTCTCCTGGCCAGGTGGAGCGCCCTCCCTCGCCCTTCTCGCTGGCCCCTCAGGCCGCCCTCCCTCCTGTGCCGCCCCGGCTGGACCTGCTGCAGCAGAGAGTGGCCAACCCCCCCGGGGCCTCCAGCCCTGGCACCGCCTCCAAGGTCAGGCACTGCTCCCTCCCCTTCCTTCAGCTGGCATTTGGGTGACCCAACATGTTCTCTCTGACATCCCCAAGTATTTTCTTCCTTTTCTGTCTGGCCTCCCTTAGCGTGACTGGCAAATTATTATTCTCTGGTTTTCAACCTCAGTCGCTGCTCCCTGCACCCTTCAGGTTTTCCTCATATTTTCTTCTAGCTAATACAGAAGGTATCATATTTCTCTCCCGATTTTTCTGGACTCATTTTTATATCAAGCATTTTTTATGTAGAAAATGAAGGGAGGAATTCAATGTGTGTAACTGGAAGAAATGAACTGGCTCTCTGATTGATCAGCAGGAGGCAGTAGGATGATCTTGGTGACATTAAGTTAATGGTTCTTGAGATGCAGCAGCAGTTCTTCATCTGGTTCAGATGAAATAATGGAATTAGGGAAGTTCAGGCAGAGGAAAATACCTATTCCTGTGAATACTCATAACTGACTGATGAATGTTAACTTGTACAGATAACCCACAATTGAATCATTTTTTTAAATAATGGGGAAGCTCTGTTTGGAATGCAGTCTAAGGCTCGTGTTTTCCCTCAAGAAGAGGAATCTGGGATGTTCAAAGTGCACATAGTTCCTGTGTTATCTCCTCAAGCCCGTGCAGAAGGCGTGGAGACATCTCCGCATCCTCAGAGATAATTCCTTGTAAAAACAGATCAAACCACCCCAAAGCTCTCCCTGCTTCCCCCCACCTCCCTCCCGTTTATCTTTCCTGGCTGAGCTACCTTTGCTGAGCCCTATTTCCCGTTCCTCCCCCCGCAGGCCGCCCCCGGTGCTCTGCACAAGGACAAGCCCCTGCCGATCCCGCCGACGCTGCGGGAGCTGCCGCCGCCGCCGCCGCCGGACCGCCCGCCCGCGCTGGGCTCCGAGGGCCGCCCGCAGCGCCGCCCGCTGCCCTGCACGCCCGCCGACTGTCCCGGCAGCAGGGACAAGCCTCCCCCGCTGCCCTCCGGCCGCCAGGGCGAGCTGTGGCCGGGCAGGCCCATGCCCAAAGCCCCGGCGGGGGCTGCGGAGCCGTGGGCCGGCAGGGAGTTGTCCAACAGGCACTCGCTGCCCTTCTCGCTGCCCTCCCAGGTGGAGTCCAGGGCTGAGAGCCTCCGGCTCGGCAGCACCCTCAGCCTGGACAGCCCGGGGGTGAGTGGGTGGGGTGGGGCTGGGGGTAATCTGGGGGAAAAGGCACCCTCTTCTCACACTGAGGAGTGGGATTTTAGCGTGGGAGAGATGGAAACAACCTGGTGAATTTCAGGTGAGGGAAATGCTCTCATTCCTCTTGGAAACAAGGTTGAAATCCCAGTTTCAGCAATCCCAGTTTCAGCAGCCATGAGCCACAATTGCCTGATTGTTGTTCACCTTTCACTGTTCACCTTTCACTGTTCACCTTTCACTGTTTACCTTTCACTGTTCACCTTTCAGTGTTCACCTTTCACTGTTCACCTTTCAGTGTTCACCTTTCAGTGCTCACCTTTCACTGTTCACCTTTCACTGTTCACCTTTCACTGTTCACCTTTCAGTGTTCACCTTTCAGTGCTCACCTTTCACTGTTTACCTTTCACTGTTCACCTTTCAGTGTTCACCTTTCAGTGTTCATCTTCCATTGTTCACCTTTCACTGTTCACCTTTCACTGTTCACCTTTCATTGTTCACCTTTCACTGTTCACCCCTCACTGTTCATCTTTCACTGTTCACCTTTCAGTGCTCACCTTTCATTGTTGAAAAGCTGACAATGTTTTCTCTTGTTACCTGGAAAAGTCTGATTTATTCGGCTGGCTTTTCAGCCTACACACATCAGCTGTGAGGAGTTTGGGTAAAATCTGAGTTCAGTTTGGGTTTGCTCACCTGCAGGACACTGTTACCAGTGGACTGAGTAGTCCAACATTTTGTTCTCTAAAAGAAATTGCAGGTAATTTTGCTTTCCTTGATGCCATTTCCTTAATTTTTCCTTCTAATGCTTCCAGCTTTCTAAAATTGAAAGCAAGCACATTTTTAGCCAGATTTTCTAAGAAAATGGCACATGCACAGTTGTTATCCTGTCTCCAAATATGTGTGCTTGTCTGCATCCTTTTCCTCTTGGCTCCCACTTTGGCCTGTTTCAGCTGAATTTGCCAAGGCCTTTGGAATCTCAAAACATGTGAAGTTCTTCCTGCAGGAAAACCCCTGTGGTGTCCTCACTGAGGGAAAGCTTTCAGAGAATTCCTAGATTTTTGAGGTGTCAGTAAATTCTGTGGAATAAATGAGGATGCTTCATTCCCACAAAGGCTGTTGAATGAGTTGTTTCTGATTCCTGGTTTGAAATTTTGTCTTCCAGAGCTCCAGCAGTGGTCCAGCAGCAACCTCAGAGTGTGAACACCCCAAAATCAAACCCTCCTCGTCTGCCAATGCCATCTACTCCTTAGCTGCCAGGTCTGTTGGGATTTTTCACACCTTACAGAATTGCAGGGTGCTGCTACCACGACAGGGCTGGCACAACTTTTTCAGTCTTAGTTTTAAACTCTGACAGTTTCAAAACACAATTTAGAGAAAGCAGCTGAAATCAGCATCCCAAAGAGCTGTGGGGAGTGGTGGAGTTCCCCTGGGCTGTGGCAGCAGGAATCAAGCTCCAGTTGCCATCAGCTCTTTGGTAAATTCACTTTAAGTGGGGCTTTGTGTGATATAAATGTGCATGATATTGTCACTTTCTTTTGCATCGTGACCTTGTGCTGATGGGACCTTGTGGGCTGCATCCTGAAAACCAAATTATTTCTTTAGGCAGACTTGCTGTGAGGTGACTGTGGATTTTAAAAGGCACCTTGGTATTAATTAGATTTAGTGTAAATGTTTTATATCTTGTTTCTCCTGCCTCCAGACCACTGCCTGTACCAAAACTGCCTCCTGGGGAGCAGTCTGAGAGCGATGAGGACACTGAATACATGTCACCATCCTCTCTGCCTGTGGTGCCTCCAGGTCCTGCTGTGCAAAAACCTGAGCTCAAAATGCCTTTGGAAATGACTCAGAGTTTACGGTGAGATTCTGGCTGGTTTTGCACTTCCCCCTCGCAGCTCTGGGGCAGCACATTTGGGACATCAGGGTGGGAATTTTGCTTGCTCAGATTTCTGAATTCCCCCAGTGATATTCACCAGATCTTGACTAAAATAGCAGTAAAGGAAATGTGACCATTGCTCTTGTGCAGAGTCCTTGTACAGTATTAAAGGACTCAGATATCCCCTTCCTTCCCACTCTCCCTGCCAAGAAGCTTTTGAGAGCAGAAATTCAAAACTCTTACTAAAATGTAATTTTTAGTGGTATCAGTTTTGCTGGTATCATTTTAACTCCTTTAAGCTGAGGTGCTGTAGAGCAATAAACATTAATAGAGCATTTTCTAGAACAAGTACTTCACAGAGCAGTGGTGATTTCACCTTGAAACAAGAAGCTGTGCACAAACTCTGTCACAGAGACAGGGTGCCACCTGTGTGAAGGGGAATGTGTTCTCTCCCTCAGAGTTTTGGACTGTGACCAGCAGCCTGAGGGCTCCATGTATGAAGCAATGTACAACATTCACTCCCAAGCAGCATCCTCTGCTTTCGAGGCTGTCAACACTTCTGGTGAGTGGGTGTGCTAAAAAGCAGCTGAGGAACTGGGGTACAATGAATTGCTCCCAGTGGAACAGCATTTTAGGCTGAATTAAAGGAATTACATTTGTTTTTGTTGTTAAAATAGCTGGGATGTACGTGGAAATATGAATCTGTGCATGCACACTGCATCTATCAAGTATTAGCTGTCGCTGTCTCTGGGTGTCCCGTTATGCCTGGGATCACCTCAGCTGGACATGCAGGTGATCTGGGATCCAGATTTTCCCAGAAGCCGCTTCAGAGAGACTGCAGGAGATGATTTTCAGAGGTTTCAAGGATGTTTATTGTTCCTTATCTCGGGAGTGCCTTGCCCAGAGAACAGCGGTCTGCTCTGCAGGGTGTCCAGGGTGGAATGCCCCTTGGCTGGGCAGGACTTATCTTTTATACTCTAAATTACGTACTAGATATTTACAATAACTTTCCAATACAATACAGTCT
>JANRGV010000059.1:4945262-4961307 GCA_024734035.1 Alethe castanea | reverse complement strand
TGAACTTCTGAACTTTGGGGGGAAATGCCAGATTCAAGAGGGAATATGGGGCAGGCTGGTCAGGAAGGCTGTACCTTGCTAGTACCTCGGCCAATAGGGAAAGGAGGAGGGCAGTGTGTGGCCAGGAGTTTAGCATAAAAGGATAGGTTTCTCTCTGAAACCTCGAGAGAGAAAACCCTGTGGATGTGCCCACAATGGGGCAGCATTCCTCAAGGTGGGGAGAGGTGCTGGAGTATCATGCTATGTCTATAAAGGGTCAGAACTACTCGGGAGGGGGACTGCAGTACCGGATTTTGAAAGGGGGCAGCACTGCTCGGAAGGGGAGGGCTGCAGTACCATGCTGGGTTTGCAAGGGGGCAGCACTGCTCAGAATTAGGGGACTGCAGTACCATGCTGTGTCCAGAAGGGGGCGGAACTGCTCAGGTAGTGGGCGGCTGCTGTACAGTCTTTTGTCCACAAGAGAGCAGCACTGCTCGGGGGGAGGCTGCAGTTCCATGCTGTGTATACCAGAGGGCAGGACTACTCAAGGGAAGGGACTGCAATGCCATGCTGTGTCCACAAGGGCCAGCACTGCACTGAGAAGGTGGGGGGCTGCAGGACAGGGTTTTGTCTACAAAGAGGGCAGCACAGCTCGGAAGGGGAAAGCTGCAGTACCATGGGGTGTCCACAATGGTGCAGCACAGCTCAGGGTGGGGGCTTGCCATATCATGCTGTGGTCACAAGGGTTCAGCACTGCTCAGGGGCGGTGGGGTTTGCAGTAGCGTGCTGTTTCCACAACTGAACCGCGCTGTTCAAAGTTGGGGGGGGGCTGCATTAGTGGGTTGTGTCTACAAGGAGGCAGTGCTGCTAAGGGGAGGGTGGCTGCAGTACCATGCTGTGTCTAGAAGGGGACAGCACTGCTCAGGGAAGGGGCGCCTGCATTTATGGGTTGTGTTCAGAAGAGGGCAGCACTCTTTGGGAAGAGGTGTGGGGAGGGGCTGCAGTACAATGCTGTGGCCACAAGGGGGCAGAACTGCTCAGGGAGTGGGCAGCTGCTGTACAGTCTTGTGTCCACAAGGGAGCAGCAGTGCTCAAGGGGGGAGGGACTGCAGTACCGGGTTGTGTCCAAAAGGGAGCAGCACTGCTCAAGGGGCAGGGACTGCAATACCAGGCTGTGTTCACAAGAGAGCAGCACTGCTCTGAGAGGGGTCGGCTGCAGTACCGGGTTTTG
The DNA here is from genome assembly GCA_024734035.1 of Alethe castanea. Lineage (NCBI taxonomy): Eukaryota > Metazoa > Chordata > Aves > Passeriformes > Muscicapidae > Alethe > Alethe castanea. The sequence continues at coordinate 4,960,097 of JANRGV010000059.1, read as the reverse complement.
TCCACAGGAGGGCAGCAGTGCTGAAGGTCAGGGCTGCAGTACCATGCTCTGTCCGCAAGGGGTCAGCACTCCTCGGAATTGGGGGGAATTGTATTACCAGGCTGTGTCCACAAAGGGGCAGCACTGCTCGGGAGGGGAGGCTGCAGTACCGGGCTGTGTTCAGAAGATGGCAGCATTTCTCAGGGTCTGAAAGGGCTGCAATACTGCCTTGTGTCCACAAGAGTGCAGCACTGCTCAGAGAAGGGAGAGCCTGCAGTTCTGGGTTGCGTCCAGGAGAGGGCAGAACTCCTTCGGGGGAGGGGGATGGAGGGGCTGCAGTATCGTGCTGTGTCCACAAGTGGTCAGCACTGGTCCTGGTGGGTGGGCTGCGGTACCATGCTGTGTCCACAAGGGGGCAGCACTGCTCAGAAGACGGGAGGGCTGCATTACCAATCAGTATCCACAAGGAAGTAGCAGTGCTTGTCGAGAGTTCCGCAGTACCTGGCTGTATCCACAAGGGGGCAGTCTTGCTCTGAAGGGGGAGGGGGGCTGCAGTACTGGCTTGTGTCCACAATGAGACAACACTGTTTTAAAGTGTGGGCTGCAGTACCGGGCTGTATTCACAAGGGGGCAGCACTTTAGGGTCTGGGGGTGGGTGGAGTGGCAGCAGTACCAGGCTGTGCCCACAAGGGGGCAGCACTGCTGAAGGGGGGTCTGCAGTACCGAGCTGTGTTCACAAGGGTGCAGCTCTGCTCAAGGAGGGGGCTCTGTATAGAATCACGTTGTGCCCACAATAGGGCAGCACTGCTCAGGAAGCGATCTACAGGACCATGCCGTGTCCACAAGAGGGCAGCACGGCTTGAAAGGGGGGGCTGCAGTAGCGGGTTGTATCCAAAATGGGGCAGCACTACTTGGAAACGGAGGGGATGCAGCGCCCTGCTGAGTTCACAAGAAGGCAGCACTGCTTGAAACAAGAGGGGCTGCAGTTTCAGTTTACGTCCACAAGGGGGCAGCACTTCTCAAGGGGGGGGTGCTGGAGTATCATGCTGTGTCTACAAGGGGTCAGAACTGCTCGGAGGGTGCTGCAGTGCTGGGTTGTGTCCACAGGAGGGCAGCAGTGCCTGAGGTGGGAGCTGCAGTACCATGCTCTGTCCTCAAGGGGCAGCACACCCCGGAGGCGGGGGGGGGGGGTGGTGATTGTATTACCAGGCTGTGTCCACAAAAGGGCAGCACTGCTCAGGGAAGGGGGAACCACACTGGGAACAGTTGTGACCTGTCGCTGTCTCTGGGTGTCCCGTTAAACCTGGGATCACCTCAGCCGGACATGTAGAAGGTCTGGGATCCAGGTTTTCCCAGAAGCCGCTTCAGAGACACTGCAGGAGATGATTTTCAGAAGTTTCAAGGTTGTTTATTGTTCCTTATCTCATTAATGCCTTGCCCAGAGAACAGCGGTCTGCTCTGCAGGGCGTCCAGGGTGGAATGCCCCTCGGCTGGGCAGGACTTATCTTTTATACTCTAAACTACGTACTAGGTATTTACAATAACTTTCCAATGCAATACAGTCTTATTAGACTGTCCAGCTTCATCCCCATCCAATCTGAAGATGCCAGCATGTCACCCAGCATGGATGACAGGGAGAAGAAGGAGGAAGAGGTATACCACGCCCCTAATTCTCCATGTTGGCCACGAGTTTCTTATCACAACCATCTTTAAAAATCTACTTATCTACGTTCTAACAGTCTAATTTACACTCTACTAATTCTGGGGGCTTGTTTCCATTCCCGTCGTGTTGGCAATTTCTCCAAAGGCATTGGTTTCAGCCCCTGAGACACCTGAGCCTCATTCAGGGGTCTTTGAAACCCCTGCCAGGGGGGTCTCTGGGCCCCCAGGGGAGCCAGGGGAACACCCTGGACTCCCACATCAGCTGCTGTTAAATGTGAGGTTTTAACAGCAAAACTTTAGTTCTGGGTCCTGTCAGTGTTTGGAAGATGGGGGAGCAGAGCCAGCTGAGCCCCAGAGCTCAGCACGTGCCTCTGTTGCAGATGAAGGGAAGCTGGCAGCAGCCAGTGCCAGCAATGGCCCTGAGGAGTCAGAGAATGAGGAGGATGGCTACGACGTGCCCAAGGCGCCGCTGCCCGTGGCCAGCGCTCGCCGCACGCTCTCCGATATCTCCAACGCCACCCCTGCCTTCGGCCGGATGTCCTTGGACAGCGACCCTGTCACAGGTCAGACAGCTCCTGGCTCTCCTCTGGCTGCCTCTGTTTGGATGTGAGGTGTTCAATCAGGTTTATGAGGCAGAATTACGCTGGTTCTTGGGTGTTTTGGTTGATTTATTTTAGTTTTTGTTTGATTTATAGCTTGGAATGTGCTGCCTTGGTCATTTAATCCCTGAGCTTGCAAATTGCACTGAAATCACAGTTAGGAAAAGCTTTTTTTCTGCTGAAAGTAGATTCCTTAAACCACTGTTTCCTACAGGGCATAGAATCTTTCTGTACCAGGGTGTGAGACAGGATTTCCTATCCCTGGAAATGTCCAAAGCCAGGTTGGATTTGGGGTTGGAGCACCCCGAGATAGTGGAAGGTGTCCCTGCCCAGGGCAGGGTGTGGAAGGAGATGAGCTTTGAGGCCCATTCCAACCCAGAGCATTCAGGGATTGTCTGGAGTTCCAGGTGGAAGATCCAGGGCTGGCCTGGGTTTGTGGCTCTGCCAGTGCCTGCAGATGGCACAAGTGTTCTGCACAATGCTCTCAGCTCCTCTGAGCAGGGACCAGTGGCTCAGCAAGGTCAGCTTTTTGTCCCTGGGGAATAGAGGACATTGTGTCCTTCTGGCTGCAAGGCACATTCTACATTCTCTGAGGGAAAAACTAAAGCCTCGTGTCTCCAAGAGCCTTTCTGAATAATGATTGACTTATTCCCTGCTCAGCAGCTCTTAAGGAAGCTCTGAAACTCTTCCTGTTGGGGGTTTTCAGCCTGAATTTCAGTGCTGGGGATTTGCCAAGCAGGAGGAATGAGTTTCTTGTTCCTTCTGGAGGCAGAACCTCCTCTACTCAGAACCCCTTCCCCCAGTGAGTCTTCTCTTTTCCTGCTTCACCATTCCAGATCTTTAGCCTTCTTTAGCACAGAGAAGAGTTTCCTAGTGCATAAAAGTTTGTTATTTTTGCCCCACCTCCCTGTTTCACTTTTTAAATGTGTCCCTGTATCTGTAGAATTTGGCTGAAAGGGATAAAAAAGAAACAGAGCAAGTCCCACCCCCTCTCCCAGATGAAGTACTGAGCTTAATCATTGACACTGTGTTTCTACAGCCCTGAAATAACACTGCTGTTGTCTTGCTTTAGGGGTAGGAAAATGTGGAAAATGCTGGTTGTTACTGCTGTGGGAAGCAAGGCACTGGTGCAGGCAAGCCTGACTGCTGTGGGATTCATCTTGGCAGATTTATGCTCTCAGGAGCTGGACCCTGCAGTTTTAATTAATGATTTACCAAAATAACTGTCTTAGTAGTTGTCCTTTCAGACTGACCCATGGTCTGTGAAACTTGATCCAGCTCAAGCTGAAACAGCTATTCCAGAATGCAGTTTAGGGCAGAGGAGTGGGCAGACCTTTTTCTCACATGCACAAAAAGCTTTTTATGTGTGAGAAACTTGAATTCTGAAGATGAGGGAGTTGGACTGAGCTGTGGTCGGTGAGGAAGCTTCAGGGAATCTGATTCCTGAAGAGCCTTCTCTGTCTTAGGGCTTTTGGTGCAAGTTTTTCAGAAAGGCCCCACAATGCTGATTCTCTGAGCAGGCTGCAGTGCCCGCTCTTAAAAAGGGGTTGTGTGGACATGATTTGTCTGTTGTACTCCAGTTCTGCTGCCAGAAAACTCTGTAGGGTGCCTTGAGGATTTTTTTCAGGAGACAAAAAAATCTTTCTCTACGATTTCTTTAAGGTGATGTCAGTTATCCACACAGAAAAGTTTCCTGTGGTTGGCAAAAAATACTTTCTGTGATGATACAGGAGGTTAAAGCTCAGAAATGGTTCAGATGCTGGATGAGCACGTTAAACAATGTGTTTTTTCCTTGGAGAGTTTGGTGACTTGTTTGGTTTATTGGCTGTTATTTCCTCTTCCCAGCAGTGCATGATGAGGCTGCAGGGCAGTGTCACATCAGAATGACTCAGGGAAAAGCAGAACAGGCTGAGCTTTATTGATCTGCCATTAGGCAGGGAGAGCTTCAGCAGAGGAAGAGGAGAACATAATTCAGTTGCTGGCCCTTCAGAGAGCATAATTCAGTTGCTGAAGCAATTGTGGTGGCTGAGTTGGGACTGAGTTTGTGCACACAGAGATGAGGGAGCAGCCTCTGCACAGTTAAACTGGGGGTTCTGTCTGATTCTGGAAGGAAATGGGATGTCTGGTGAATTGAATAGTCACTGTGTCATTTTTTTCTGATTCTGAGGCTGATATCTGAGCTCTGCTCACACACATAGATCCTATGTCACTTTTTATATGGTTTTAGCTTAATAAATGAGCCTGATGAGCCCTGCTAGTTAAGGAAAACCTCCACAGCTGTTTTTGCTGGCAGGAGAGGAAGCTGAGCAGGCTGGGAAGGAGCATAAAAGGGTTGGAGAAAGTGGCAGAGCTCAGCGACAGCTTTTTGAAGCGCCATTTATCCCCCTGATGTCATCTCAGCTTTGTTCCAAGCACAATTTCCAGATCTGTTGGTTGAAGTGATGCACTTGTTCCTCCCTGCAGGTTTCTCGGACGGCTCCCAAGTCCCCGAGCGGCCGCCGAAGCCGCTGCCCCGGCGGATAAACTCGGAGCGCAAAGCCGGGAGCTGCCATGCAGGAGGGGCCAGCAGCGGGGCCAGCTCCTCCCTGCACCTCTCCAGCGAGATCGAGAGCCTCATGAGCCAAGGCTACTCATATCAGGACATTCAGAAAGCTCTGGTCATTGCACATAACAATATTGAGATGGCCAAGAATATTCTGCGGGAGTTCGTGTCCATCTCCTCCCCGGCGCACGTGGCCACATAGCACACGAGCACCTCCACACCTGAGCTGCTGTAGGACCAACTGCCTGGGCAGCTGCTGCCCAGCTTGCACCAAAGGGGAAGGGGGTTCCTTTAGAGACTTCCTGCTGAGGTCAGTCCTGCCTCTTGAAGAGAATCAGTTGTCAGGTTTTCGTGGTTCCAGATTTCAAAGCAGTGGGATGGAGCGGAGCGGAGCGGTGTTTTATACAGTGTGTGTCTTGGAGTCCTTTACCCCTACCTCTTGTCTGAGAGAACAGGTTTTTTTCCAGGGTGTTGGTAGAGAAAGGTATCGTGACAAGGGATCCCCGAGCCGATGCCCTGGAGGCTGGGGGGAGTTGTTTTGTGCTGTGAATTTTAAGTGGATGCTCAGAGAAACAAAGTCTCGAGGTCGGTGTGGTGTGTCCTGTGGTTCATGGTACTAGGTTTGGATCTGTTCGCTGCTGTGTGTCTGGCTCAGGCTTTTTAGAGAAGCTGGGAGGTCACTTTCTGCTGGGAATTTATAAGAGACCTTGGAAGAATCATCTGATAGGTTCCTGTTGGCTGTGGTGTGTCCCTCTTGCCTGTAATAATAGCAATTATTGCTTCTGATTTCAGCCCTCCCTTGCTGCCTGGACAGAGCAGGATGAGCTTCTGGCAGGAGTTTTGATCCTGGCCGTGCTGGGGGTTGGATTTCTGTCATGTGTGTGTGTGCTCTTGCACTGGCAGCACCAGATTCCAGCAGCTAGAGGAGCTTGGCATGGGTTTGGAGGGGTGGGAGAGGAAGCAAAGGATTTGAGCAAGAGCAAAGAACTGGGGCTGCTGCTTCTCCTCTCTTAGCCTTGGGCATTTTGTGCTTCAGTGCTCAAATTTGATTTGTGGCCCTGCTGGGCTGGAGCAGCCGTCACTGGACACTCCCATTGCTCTTCCCTAGGAATGTTGCACCTGGTAAATTGGATATTTTATTTATCTTCATTGCATGGTGGCTGTTGCAGACTAGTGGCCTTCACACCCATTCCTCCAGAGAGCTTCTGCAGGAGCCATCATTGTGCCAGGGTGTTTTGTGGAATTGGTAGATGCAGCTGATGTGTTTGTTGGAATCTCACCTGCTTTGCAGTCACAGAAATGCAGCAGTTCTCTGCATGGCTGTCCAAACAACATGGGGGCTCTCCTTTCCATTTCCATTTTTCTAAGATATTGCCAGGTCTGGTGTTAAAATAGACCTGGGGAAAAAAATTCTGTGTTTGTGAAGTGATCACATGGTTTTAAAGGTCAGAACTCAGCTGTTGCATTGGAAAAACCTGTCTTGCCTACTCAGCTACTTAACTCTGTTCATACTGGAGGAGTGGATGGTTCCTTTGGAGAGGATTTAGATCCAGGAGGCACAGAGAGATCACAGCCTGACAGCCTGAGAGGCTCTTGGCCTTTGGAGCATGTCCAGCATTATTTGCAGCTCCCTGAGGTCAGCAGAGGTCACCAGGCTAAGGGCTGCAGCTTGGAATGTTGCTGGAGTGATTCTGGCACTCGGGTGCAGTTTGGCCTTTTGAGGAATCCAGAGGCTGGGCCAGGTGGCTGCAGTTGGCAGAGAGGCCTTGAGGAGTGTTAGCAGAGCAGAAAGTGGGTTTTTAATTAAAGCTGAGGTTTCTCTCTAGACCTCCAGCTTTCTGAATTGCTGCAGTGGCTTCCAGACAGGCTGAGCTGTCTCTCTTTACTCCCCTCCTTTGTGTAGTGGAGAAAACACTCTGAGCCAGGGTGAGGAGATCTCCTGCCATGCTCTGAGAGCCCACACTTTGCTGTTTTGGGGTCAGGGCTGCCGTGGGCAGGGGGCTCTGCAGGGCACAGGGCAAGGTGGGCTCAGTGCCTGGGGGAAGAAGAAGGGGAAGAAGAAGGGGAAGAAGAAGGGGAAGAAGAAGGGGAAGAAGAGCTCTCTGCTCTTCCTGCTGTGCCCCAGAGAGCTGCCAGGGCTGCCAGCCCTGCTCCCTGGGGGCTGTGGGAGCCTCTGCAGGAGCTGGGGACAGCTGTGGCTGCTGTGCCACCCTGGGGAGCCTGAGCAGCCCAGCAGCCCCTAGTCCTGGAGATGCAGGTGCAGGCCCTTCAGTGAGGGCTTTCTTTCCCTCTTTCTCACACTGCCACTGAGCTCAGTGGGGTTCCTGCCCTGGCTGAGCAGGGCTGAGTCCAGCCAGCCCCAAAGCCTTAACTCCTGTCCTGCCCAGTGTGTGTGACCAGACCAGTGACTCCCTGTCCCCTCCACGCCCCTGGGGCAGGCTGGCTGTAATTCCCATGAAATCCTGCTGGGCAGAGCTGTTCCTGGCCTGTCTTTGGGGTCTATGTGCCAAGAGATGTTCCTGTGGGTGTTGTTCTGGGTATTAGAGATTAGAGAGAGCAATCTTGGTGGCATGTATCGCTGATTTCTCTGCATGTGTCCTTTCTGTGCACTTGTTTATGTCTCAAACTGATTTAAGAAACTTAAGTCTTGCCTTTTCTTCCTTAGACACATTAAGAATTTGCTGATTCCACTGAGGGCAGCAGAGTCCTGGCCATGTCTGGTGGCTGTGCTCTGCCAGCTCAATCCAGGCACTGCCCAGTGGATTTTTCTTGTTCTTTCTAAGCCCAAGATTGATTGCTCTTCTTTCCCTTCACTTCCTTCTTCTTTATTCTTTAGAAAATTAACTTTCTGATGCTACTTTAAAAAGGAAAACCAACCCAAATGTCTAGTGCCTTTCTTAAGGGGATGCTGCATGGCCAGGCTGGATCCAAGAATCCCCTGTGGGAAAATGAGCAGAGCTGGACAAGCAGCACCAAAGTGCTTTGGGAAGGGGTGAAAAGGAGAGCAGGAGAGATGGGCAATGGTCCCTTGGACTCTGACACTGTTTTTGTAGCATTTCAGCCGTGGAGCTTCCGTGTCTGCACTGGTGCTGTGCCGAGCTGGGGGCCAGAGGGGGGATGGGGTAAAAAATGCTGGGGTTGTCCTCCAGCTGTCCCCAAAAGGAACAGGAAACACTCCCAAAGGAATGGGAAACACTCCCAAAAGGAATGGGAAACACTCCCCAAGGAATGGGAACACTCCCCCAGGAATGGGAACACTCCCCAAGGAATGGGAACACTCCCCAAGGAATGGGAACACTCCCCCAGGAGCAGGAGCTGTGGGAAGCAGGAGGTGCCTCCTGAGCAGGATCCAGGTGATTTCCTGTGGCCAGAGCCCAGCAGGAATCCCAAACCTTTCCCTTTTTTTTGTGCATGTCCCTGCCCCAGGGGCCAGGCAGGCTCAGGGCCCAGCATGTGGCCTCCTGCACCAGACTGGTGACATTACTGTAGCTAATCCTGAGGCAGGCTCCTTACTGTAAATGTGGTTTGCTTTGTTGGGTTTTTGTTCTTTTTTTTTGTTTTGTTTTGGTTTTTTTTGTTGTTTTTTTTTTTCAGTTGAGCAAGAAAAAATGCAACTCCCAGGGCACCTTCTCAAAGGTGCCACTTTAAAGATTAGTGGGGAATAAGGACATTTATTTTTAAAGTTCCTCCTAGAAATCTTTTTGGTTTGAAATTCCCAGTAGAGGGAGAACTGCTGTTCCTGTTGTTCTTTCTCACGGATGACAAATACCAATTTGTAAAATATCAGTGTTAAAAAATGTTGAGATTTTCACGAGATATTTTAAAAAAAAAAAGTATAATAGTGTCATTAATATAAAATTATAATAGCAGTATTTAATCCTTTCAGATCTGTAAAGAATAAGGAAAAACAGAAGGTAAATATTCTTACAGAGAGTAGCTGAGCTTTAAGGTTCACTTGGTTTAAAGTCCTCATTTTGTTTGCAGATGCATTGTTAATGTTTAGAGGTTATACTAATGTTATTTATTAATTGTTTCCATCCTTGTATGCTGCCCACTAAGAGCTTCTTTTTTTGGGATTTCATTCACCTGTGTCAGTAAGAAAGAAAACAAAACAAAGTTTTATTTTTAAATAAAATTTCCTTTGTTGTAGCAGATTGTGTGTGTGTTGTGGTGCTTCTGTGAGTGCTGGAAAGAGAATATTTTAGGATTTCAATCTCCTGGATCCTTTGCAGACTGACTTTGGAGTTATTTTATAATTATTACCACAACTATCTGTTAAATTCAAATTTCTATTCTGGCCACTGACAGAAGCCAGGAAAGATTTATATAAAGATTATAATAATTAAACATATTCTGAGAGAATCAATGAATAAAGGCTCTAATCCATCAGGACCAAGAAGGACATGAAGTCCATCAGGAATAGAATCCATGGGAATCTTCTGCAAACTTTTAAAATTACTGCATAAAAATTATAGAAATAAAAAAATATCTCACACAATTCTAGAATTACATGGATATGTATCACAACTCTAGAATAGAATCAGTAGAACATATTATGTATTATTTATAGAGATCAGAAAATAACTGTATATTTGAATACATTAATTGAATATTCATTGATATCTATTCATATATATCAAAATATTAATATTTTACATATCAAGTAGATCTAATAAATCCAGGTTCCAACATTGCAGAGCCAGGAGGGGCCCAGAAATGGAACAAACAGGGCCCAACTGAGCCCCCAGGACATTTGGGGACCAAGGGGGACACTCAGGCCCCAGGGGTCAAGTGGGAACCCACAAACAGGACAGGGAGGGGAACTGGGGGATAAATGAGCTTGGGGAAAATCCCTCAAAGAGCCACGGGGGGGTCAAATCCAGAGATGGGGTCACTTGAGGTCATTTGAGGCCCTCTTGGGGTCATTTGAGGTCACTTGAGGCCCTGAGTGGGGTTACTTCAGGTCATTGGGGTTACTTCAGGTCATTTGAGTCCCCAATAATTGATCAAGGGCCCAGATGAGGACACTGGAGTTAATTCATTATTGTGAGCCAGGGCCAAAGGAGAAGGGGCACATTGGTGTTTTTATTAATTAGCAGTATTAGTTTATTAGTGTTTATTATCATCTCCGGTATGCATTAGCATCTGTAGTATTGGCATTAGCCCTTAATACAATCATCAATAAACTCGAATATTACATTCTATTTACAGTATTACTTTTTAAGGTCCAGTGGTATAATCGCCCATTACAGCCTAAAACTAGGATTATTTCTTAGAATAAATAGATTTATTAGCATTGCTAGTAATTGGTGTATTATTAGAGTATTAAATGGGTCCTGCTGGAACCTCCATGGGATTCTGGAATGCCCTGTGAGAACAAACTCCACCACTCAGCTTTGAATCCGTACTTTATTTTCACATATATAAAAAAAAAACCTTGCAAGTATCAGACAAAAAAAAAAATAACAATAAACCAAAACAAAACTCCTGGAAATGTACACACAATCCAACAAAAATATATATAAACCAAAGCTTTTGCTCAGACAGCACGTGTAGCAGGTCAGGGCTGGGACAGCCAGGGGACAAAGTGGCCAGCAGAGCTCAGAGGAGGGGGTGAGAGGCAGCAGGGGCTGGTCCCTCTGGGGTGAGCCAGGGGAGGGCTGGCACAGAAGCTCTGGCAGGTTCTTGTCCATGTCCCCCCTCCCCGTGGGGCCAGAGGTGCCAGCAGAGCACAGAGAGGAGTTTGAGCTGGGGCTGGCACTGGCTGGGCACAGAAAAACCCTGAGACGTCACTGACTGGCCCTAACATTGAATTTCAACCTGTGGGGGTCCTGCTGGGGCAGTCTCTACAATAAACCACCTTCAGAGGGGAGAGGGGAGCCCTGCCCCCTCCAAACCACACACCCTAAAGCCTTTCTGGACATTGGCACCCCTTCCTTGCTCTGCTGGCTCCTCTCCTCCTGTGGGATCAGGATAAACTGACCCAGGCACGGCTCAAAGGCAAAGCAAAGCACTCAGAACCTCTCAGAGCTGCAAACACCTCTCTAACACACACCCCTTCCACTCCTCTCTCCTCCAACCTGCACCCACTACACCTAAGGTGCCTCAGACATCCCAAAAACCAAATTTCACCAGCCTCTCTGAGCAAGGTCAGGGTATAAAGAACGCATCAAAACCTTCCCACAACGTGTACAGATCAGATTACCTGAAAGCCTCAAATCCTTCCACCAAGTAGGGATTAATGGGATATAGTTCTTCCTAATATTGCTGTGGCTTCTCTGGAGTAGTAAAGCGAGTCCAGCTTTGCTGCTAAGGCAACACCTGCAAGCCCAGGGCTGAGGTAATGGCCAGGGGAGGCAGGGAGGTGTCCCCTGCATGGTGACACACGGGGGGTCTCTGGCCGTGCTCCCCAGGGGCTGGAGCAGGGGTGGGACAAGGCAATCCAAGAGCAGGAAAGGTTTGAAGGAAGAAAGAAAGCACTTAGGAGGTTTCCTCTCTTAGTTTCTCAGATCGATGTATTTCTCGCTCTTCAGTTCCGCCAGAAGAGAAAGGGGGAGGGAAAGCACAGGGTTAGGGATGAACACAAACCCAAACTGCTGCAGGTGGGGTGGTGACACCCACAGTGGCGTGGGGGCACTGGGGCACCCACCCCGAGGGGAGGGGAGGGGAGGGGAGTGTGAGCTGTGCAGAGCCAGGCAGGGGCTCTGGAGGCAAATGAAAGCACGCTGGGCTCAGGGGCTGCAGCTTGTGGCCCAGCAGTGACGCCATGAAAAGCTGCTCCATCCCAGCTGAGGGGAAGGCACACATCCCAAAATACTCCCACGATCTCTGCCCCACAGGACCCATTCCTGCAGCCTCTGCTCTGACTTCTGGCCAGAGATCTTTCCGTTTGAGGCCCCTGGGGAGCCTGGCTGCTGCTCCACCGAAGGAGGGCAGGCGGTGGGCACTGCCAGGGAGCAGAGCTTTGTCACCTCCCGGAATTGTCCCCTCCCCTCCCTCCCACGGCCCCAAAGAGCGCTGCTGATGGATGATGGAGGCCGGTGCAGGGTGGGCAGTGCTGGAGGAGGGGAGCAAAGCGTTCCCTGGGTGCAGCCCCGGCCCTGAGCTGGCCCCGGCCCGGCGCTCTGGCCTACCTGGTCAGCTGCGGCTCTCTTCTCGCCGTTGGCGCCCTGCAGGAGCCCCGCCTCTTCGGAAAGTTTATCTGACTTAACTTCAACTACAATCTTGTCTTTACGGGCCTCTGGCTTTGTGCTAGGGGAGGGAGGTGACAATTTTTGAGACACGATTGCGGTACCCGGGAGGGCACGTGGCCGACCGAGCCCTGGGGACTCCATCAGTGGGACCGGGGCTCAGAGCGCTGGGGTCAAAGAGACTCCAGCTCACAGAAAGCTTTGGGCTGCCCAGGGAGGGGGCCCTTGGCTGCTCTACCACTCTGCTGTCTCCTCCCTGCACGGCAGTGCCCTGTGGGAAGCTGGAAAAGCCGCCGAGCCCCTGGCACCATGCCCCCGAGCCCACGCTCCCACCCCGCTCTGGCCGGGCAGGGAGCAGCTGGAGCAATGGGATGGGATGGGATGGGATGGAAGCATGAGTGATGTCAAGCACCCCCAGCCCCACGGGCCCCTGGCAGTGCTTACATGTCCTGCTTCCCAGCACGGCCACACGGGATCTTGCCTTTCTTGTGCAGGAAGTAGATGACAGCGCCCAGCACAGCCACCACGAGGATGGCCACGATGATGGCCACGATGATCACCCCTTGGCTCTCTGCTGTTGACTTTTGATCTAAACACAACAGGGAAAGGAGGAAATTAATGCCTGTCTCACTGTGACTCCCTCCAGCTTCCCCTCTGTGTTAGGAAAGGGCCCCTTCTCCCAGAAAAGCTCCAGTGCATCCCCAGCTGCCTGCAGGATGCAGATTTCAGTACAGAAATGCTGTGTTAGGGCAGTTTCTGTAGGAACACAGAAATTCTGCTCTGGACTGCCACACCCCATGTGGATAACAGGTGGATAACAGGAATTCCTGCAAGGCACCAGGCCGTCCCTCTGCTTCCTTGCCCAGCAGGTTTGGGCTGCAAGAAGCTGCACTTGGTGGCCTTGCTGAGGACAAGCAGAGACCACTGGGGACAGAGCCTCTGCCTCCCTCCCGGCTTGGCAGGGAGAGAAGCAGTGCAGAGGCAGCAGCCAAGCTCCCTCCCTAGGCTAGAGGTGAGCATAACTCGTGTCCTGATGGACACCAGAACCGACTGATCTTTCCTGATGGAATCATCTGGAAGAGCAGGAAGGGAGGATCCCAGCCACGCCACGGCAGCACAGCACAGCCAGCACCTGGGCCAGGGGGGACTGGCACTGCTGGGGGACCCTGGGACAGAAAGCAGCGCCTGACACTCACCCACCAGCTGGATGTGCTTCTCACTGTCACCCAGCCTGTTGGACACCCTGCACATGGCTCCTGCCTGCAGCAGGTCCCGGCTCACCCGCACCGTCAGGTTGCTGGCGACGTGCTGGTTGTCCTTGTACTCGTGAGTCTGGGCAGGGCAGGCAGGGCAGGGTTCAGTGCCTGGGCAGCCCCCCGGGCACCCCAGCCTGGCCCCTCCCAGCTCTCACCGTGCCATTGATGCTCCAGTGGACGGTGGGCGGGGGGAAGGCGATGGCCTTGCAGGTCAGGGTGACAACCTCGTCCTGGCGCACGTACAGCGGCGAGCTGATGGCCACGATCCGCGGCTTCCCTGCAGGCAGGGACATCGGCACCCCCTGCTCCTGAGGGGCTGGGTGCTGGGCAGGAGGGGACATCAGCACCCCCTGCTCCTGAGGGGCTGGGTGCTGGGCAGGAGGGGACATCAGCACCCCCTGCTCCTGAGGGCATGGGTGCTGGACACAGGGGTCACTCTGCACCCCCAGCTCCTGAGGGTGCTGGACACAGGGGTCACTCTGCACTCCCAACTCCTGAGGGTGCTGGGCACACAGGGGTCACTCTGCAGCCAGGCCAGGTCTTACCCTGGACAGCCACAGACACTTTCTTGCTCTGCTCCAGCCCTGGCACGCTCGGGGCCATCACCTTGCAGCTGAAGGTGTTGGAGGTTTCGAAGCTGACGTTCCTCAGGGTGAGCTGGCGCCCATCCCCCACCTTGTCACCCTGTTGGGAAGGAATGTCCACAGCAATGAGCCCTCTGTGCCCCTGTCCCAAAGGGGTTCAGACCTCTCATGACCAGTAAGTCTGCAAGCACAGGACCTCCCTGCAGTACTGGCCAGGAGGTGACAATATTGGGGTGAGCAATGCAGGTCCATGAAAAAGGGAATCCTTCCCCTGGCCTCTCAGGAGAGATGGAGCAAGATCCTGGCTCTGCCTGATTCTCTGCAAAACCCAGGCTGAGCCTGAGCATGACAGAACTGGGATCCCTACTCACCTTCTCATTGTTCCACTGGTACCGAAGACCCACGGGGCTTTGGGCATCACAGCTCAGCTTCACAGTCTCCCCTTCATGAATGGTTGAGGATGGCTCCATCTTCACACGGACCCCTTCAATATCTAGGAGAGGGATGGAGACCAGGGCAGGGTGAGCAGGAGGGACAAAGCACCCACCATGAGGTCCACAGGGTCCAGTCCCCTCCCTCTTACAGTTCACAACAAGATCCACAGCCTCCTCTTTCTGTGACATGTCATCCAGGTCCAGGGACTGGCACTTGTATGTGCCACTGCTGCTCTTGTTCACGTCGTGCAGGTTCAGGATCCCGCCCTCGGACTCTGCCAGCGATGACAGGTCCTGCCACTCATCCAGCTGCAGACAGTGGGCACAAAGCAGAGACCTTAGCCCCACACAGGCCCCCTCCCACCCAGCCACCGCACCCCCCTCGTCCCCAGCCAGGGGACACGGAGCAACCAGGAGATGTCTGCCAAGGGAAAGGTGCCCCGGTCCCCTCCAGCCTCACGTTTTTCTTAAAGAAGCTGAAGACGGGCGGTGGATTGCCATCAGCCTCACAGACCAGTGTCACATTGTCCCCCTCCTTCACCGGCGCCGAGGACGGCACCACCTGCAGCTTCAGGGTCTCGGCAGGGTC
>JANRGV010000059.1:4930493-4945162 GCA_024734035.1 Alethe castanea | reverse complement strand
CTGATGGTGTGAGTAGGAGAGCTCAGCCTCTCCTGTGCACCTGCTGTCCCTCCTGCTGGGCTGAGCACTGTGCAGGGCTCAGCACAGGGATGCTACTGCTCTATGGGAGGCATTGGCCCCCGGCCCCAGACTCACAGTAGACGTTGACCTTGACCCGCCGTGACTCCAGGGCGTGGCTCTGGCCCCGCAGCAGGTAGTGCACGGTGCAGTGGTAGCGGGCCAGGCGGTCCTCGCGCGTGACGGGCGCGTACAGCGCGCTGCTCACCGTGTACAGCCCGCTCGACTCGCGCGTCACCGTCACCTCTGCGGGGGACACGGCCACACAGAGGGGCTGCCTCGGCTTCTCCGGGCGCCAGCCCCCAGCCCCTGTCCTGAGCTGGCTGCCCAGCCCCAGCCAACTCACGGTTCTCGGAGTGCAGCTGCTCCCCGTTCTTGTGCCACGTGATGTTGGGAGCTGGGAAGGCGTTTTTGCTCACACACTTGGCAATCTGCGGCGGCAGAGACAGCGGTGAGCACAGGTTAGGCTTAGCTGGGAGCCTCCCCACGCCCTGTGTGCAGCCTCTCCTCACCTCTGGGATTTCAGTGCTGTGCACAGAGATGCCTCCTGAGTTGGGCTCGATCTCCGGGGTCTGGGGGACCTCTGGAGAGAGAAGCCACACCACACGTATTAGGAGGGATGGGATGGGATGGGATGGGATTCCTGCCAGCCCTACAGAGCAGCTGCCCAGCTGTGCTGCCCTCCTGTGTCACTCACTGTAGACGCTGAGCTCAGTGCTGTTCTCGCCCACGCCGTAGCTGCCAGCTCCAACCTGGCACACGAAGGTCCTGGCGTCCTGCACTGTCACTGGGCTGATGGACAGGGCCTTGTCCTGCCCCAGTGACACCCTGTTCTTGTAATCCGTGTCATCCTCCAGCACCTCACTGGCCGTGATGTGGTACAGCCTCACCTGTCTGTTGCTGCGGTCCACCTGCAAGGTGAGGGGCGAGGCTGGGCTGGGGAGCCCAGCAGGGAGCCCTGGGCTGGCTGCCAGCCCAGCCCACCAGCCAGAGCTGCTCTCCCAGGCCGGCACTCACATAGAACCAGTCGATGTAGGTGTAGGAAGCATTTTCAGGGATGTTGAAGTTGCACTCGATCCTGGCTGTGCCCCCGACGTCCACTTCCATCACGTCTGGCATGGAGATCTCCAGCTTGCTGGCTGCAGCTGTGGGACAGGAGTTGGTGTTAGGGGCAGGAAGAACAGGGAATAACGGGCTGTCCAAGCACAGCCTGTCCCCATCTCCATCCCCCAAAATCTGTGGGGAAAAGCCATGTCTTGTGCTCTACACACTGTGTCCCAGCCCAGCAGGAGTGACAGCCAGAATGCCACTGCCACTCTGGCTTCAGCATCCACAGAGAGCCCATGGGCTCAGGCCAGCATCCTGTTCCCAAAGAGGCACATGGCATGTCGTGCCCCCACCAGCTGTGTCCCCAGCACGCCGTTGGGAGGCAGCACATCCCCAGCCACCACGGCCCTGGCACAGCCAGGACTCCCAGGTCCCTCCACAAGCTGTGACCCTGCCACCCCAGCAGGAGCCCAGCAGTCAAAGCCTCCATCCCTGCAGCATTGCCAAGGCTTCCCCTCGCTGCTGCTCCGCTCCCTGCCCAGCTCTGCCCACGTACAACACCCCTGTGAGCAGAGCTGGCCCATCCCTGCACCCCACCTTCCCTCCCAGCCCAGCCACCCGCAGCAGTAATGGAGCTGCTGGCCCTGCTCCAGAGAGGATGGGCAAGGTAATGGCTATTGATCCAGGACAGGGCACGGAGCAGCTTCCCAAGGGGTTGGGAGCAGAGCAGCCCCAGCTGGGTGGAGCAGAGACCAAGGGCAGCATCACAGCAGGGCTGGGAGGGTCACTGCCACCGTCCCTGCCAAAGCAAAGGGGGGTCTGCATGCCCTGGGCTGGCACACGGCCCTGCAGAGGGGACAACAGCCTGTCCCCAAGCAACAGAGCCAGCCCAGGTATGGGAGCTGGGGACAAGAGGCTTGGAGGAAGCAGCTGTGTCAACATCTCCCTTGATAGCGCCCGCTCTGTAACAGCCACCACCGAGGGACTTCAAAGGGCAGCGCCGTGCCCACAGAACGCTCTTTGTTTGCAGTGGGTATGGGAGGGCACAGAGCCAAAATGCAGCCGGGGCCCTCCTGCCACAGCAAAGGCCCTGACATGCAGGACCAGCCACCTCAGACACAAACACAGGTTTTGGCCCTCGCCCATCCCATCAGTGACTACAGCTGGCACCCAGCAAAGAGGGATGAGCAAATCACGGCACGGCAAAGAAGGTGCTGGAAAAACAGGTGAAAGTCCCAGAGATAAGCACCAAGCGGGGACAGGAAACTGGCTGGAATACAAAGGAAAAGATAACTGCACAGGAGGCAGCTGCCCAACCTGTAGGGCCACAACTTGGCTGCCTGCTGCAGGAGAGCACCTGCACAACGGGGCAAGCCTGGGGCTGGGGCGTGTCCCTCTGACCCCACACAGCCTCCCCTGAGCCCTGGCACTCCACACTGCAGGCAGCCAGGCCAGACGTGTCCTCTCCATCATTTCAGACCTTCAGCAGGGGCCCCAGGCAGAGCCAGCCCCCGGGAGAGCAGCTGGCCCTCCCCCTGACCCGCTCGGCATGAGAGCCCTCAACCAGGCAGCGGAGCAACCGAAACCATGAGCTCAGAGCTGGAGAATGGCTGGCATCCGGGGCTGGCATGAGGATCACCACCCTCCCAGCCATCCACTGCCCTTGAGGAGGCTGACAGGGTCGCTGCAGCCCCCACCCTGCCTGGAACTAGGGCTCGCTGCTCCCCACCTCCTCTGGGACAGGCTGGAAGAGGGACACAAGGGGACGCTCACAAGGTCCCCCACAACCCTGGGGACACAAGGCTGGCTTCCACAGCTCCAGGACCTTTTGCTATGTGCGTGGGCAGGCTAAAGAGGCACTGGGCACAGCCAGCCTGGCACAGCAGGCTCCAGGGACTTGGCGATCCTCCCTCGGGCCCAGCGCAGCTGCAGGCTCGGTGATGGAACCTGGGGAGAACCACCAGCACCGAGCTCCATCCACCCCAAGTGCCTGGCACAGCTCCAGCCGGAGACCTCGAGATCTGGAGAGGGCGTCTGCAGGCAGCGAGCAGGGAAGGAAGGAGAGCCCCCGTGCCTTTTCCATCTGGCTGGCGGACAGCCGGCCGGCAGCCAGAGCTCCACAAGAACAAAGATTTGCTTTTAGAGCTGGGGAAGGGGGTGGGGAGCAGCACAGTCCCTCGCCAGCCTCCTGCAGAGCCGAGGTGTGTGGGGAGACGGCGAGAAGCGCGGCTGCGTTGGCGGCAGAGCCCCGGGCACTGAGCCCCCGGCCCGGAGCGAGAGGAGAGGCACCACAGGGGTCTGGAGCCGCACGTGGGATGCCTGAGGTTTCCGTGGGTTTGTGTTCCCCTCTCAGGGAAGCCAGCTGCGGCCAGATCCCACAGCCACACATGCTACCCTCCTATTCCCCAGCGGAGCTGCACAGATCCCCGAGCCGGGGTGGCCCAGCTTGCACGGAACAGCATCAGCCGCACCCTGCCTTCTTCACAGAGACAAGAAAGAGGGTGCAGAGTCCCAGCTCCGCAGGAAGCAGCACCACCGGCAGCACCCAACACCTCTGCCCACCAACCACTTCTCCACCCAGCCCCCATCCTGTCAGGGACAGAGCCAGGGCTCGGCTACAGCGGGCACCAGCACCTTGCACCCCTAAAACAATCCCACCACCCTGTCAGGACCCCGTCATGCGCACCTGGAGAGGCAAAGCTCTCAACCCCACCCCGCAGCTCGCTGACAACATCCAGACACCTCTCTAACAGCCAGACCGCGGCGCACAAAGGGATGGGGTGGCTCAGGCAGCCCCGGGGTGGGCTCAGCCCCCCGTTCCAGCAGCCCTGGCTGGGAATGTCTTGGCCGTGGCCCCTTGTGCTTCTGGGAAGCATCAAGCCTTTCACGTGGCTGGGCTTCCAAATACACCGACTCCGCCAACCATTGAGAGACTCCTGGCTCGGCACATGTGCTGTGGGAAGGGGATCCCGGCACGGGACGGGGGTGGGAGCAGCCTGCTCTAGACTCCGCTCTGAGCCTGACTTTGGCTCCAACAGCTCGGCCTGGGCAGGTTCCCAGCGCCGGGGCCACCTCCGCAGCTCAGCGGGGCAGGGAGCAGCCAGCGCACCGGGAGCGCTCCCGGGCCCCCGGCGAGGGGAGGGCGGGATGCGGGGAGCGGGGCACCGCAGGAAGCGCAGCCACCCCCCGAGGGTGAAAATGGACTGGAAAGTGGATAAAAAAAGAAAGCGCGAAAAAAGCCAAGAGAAACACAGTGCTCAGGGGAAAGCTCCTTAGAAGGAAAGGGGTGGATGCTTCCTAACAACAACCAGATCACCCCGGTGCGCGCTGAACGCACGTGGGACACCCCTCAACCTGCCCTGCCCTGGGGGGGCTGCAGAGGGGCCCCGAGAGGGGCACGGGGCACCCAGAGCAGACCAGACCCGCCCCGCCGCGGATCGCGGGGCCGTCCGGGCGGGGACCCAGGCTGGGAAGGGCCGATCCCACCTGGGCTGCCCCGACCCCGCGATCCGAGCATTCCCGGCGCCGCGCCAGGCACCGCCCGAGGGGCGCAGCGCTCCGGGCTGCTGCCGGCGCTGGCCCCGCCGCGGCTCCGCGGGGACACCGCTCCGGCTGCCACCCTGGGCAGCTGCACAGGGGTAAAGTCCAGCTCCGCATCCCCGCTGCAGCCCGGTGTCCCCCCGGGGTGAGGGACATCCTTGCCGGGGCTCCGCGGGACCCCGCGCCGCGCCCCGGAGCGCTCCGCAGGTGCGCGGGTGCGCCCGGCCCGCACCGCCCGGCCCCGCACCGCACCGCCCGGCTCTTCCCGCAGCCACTCACCGCAGCACAGCAGCAGGCAGCAGCCCCAGCCCAGGGCGAGCCCCGCCGGCCGCCGCCCCCCAGCCATGCCCGCCGCCGGCCGCCCGAGACTGAGCGGGGCCGCGGGCTGACGTCAGGCGGAGGAGGAGGAGGAGGAGAGGAGGAGGAGGAGGAGGAGGAAGGCGGCGCGGTGCCTGCCCACCGCCCGCAGCCGCTTATCACCCCCAGCTGCAACCGGGCGGGCGCCGTCACCGCCCAGCCCCGCAGCGCTCGGCCCGGCCCGGCCCGGTCCGGTTCGGTTCGGTGCCCAGCACGGCCCCGCCGCGCTCGGGCCGTTCCCAGCTGCGCCGGAGGGGCTCGCAGCCCTGCCCGCTCCTGCGTGTCCGGGCGTGCACGGGCTGAGCCCGGCAGACAGCCGGGCGCTGGAGGTGGAATCACTCACAGACCCAGAGAACGGGGCTGGAGCGTGGGATGTGTTTTTCAAGAGTGTTTGGGGAATGTCGGTGACAGTCCCTGAGAGTCCAATGTGCAGGTAGCGCTGGCGATAATCAGAAGTGACCTGCTGCCCTTCCCCAGCCCCACAGTGCCCCAAAGCCCAGCCGCAGCTGCTGGGTCACCTCTGAACCCACGCCAAACAAGGGCAGACTCAAAACAGGGAGGCAAAACACTGTTTGTCATTGTCCGGGCTCCGACAGACACCTGGGGGCAGTTTGGACCGAGCAGGGCCGTGTCCCAGGCGGGTCACCACGGTCTGCAGGGCTGGCACCGCAGCCCCCGCCGAGCCTCGGTGTCCCCCAGCCCCGCTGGGAGCGCGGTGCTGTCCCCGAGGCGGGGCCCCGGGGCATCGCAGCGATCACAGCCGAGCCCCCGCGCAGCTGTTGTTGAATGGGGCGGCTGTGGAGAAGCTGCTCCCTGCGATGGCCGGGGCAGCAGCCTGGCCGGGGGCCGGCCCGGGGGCGGGGGGGCTCGCGGGGCTGCACAAGGCTCCCATTATCCAGGGGTAATCACCCAGCCCAACACAGCCCGGCCCCTGCGGCAGCCCGGGGCAGAGCCGGGAGGGGCACGACAAACCCCGCCACGTGCTGCGAGTTGCCCGCAGCCGGCCCCGCAGGACAGCCGACCCCAGTGTCCCTGTCCTGTCACAGCCTGGCTCCGTGCCTCAGTTTCCCCCGGGTCCATCTGAGCCAGAGGGGCTGTTGGAGGACAAAGGTTTTCGTCCCCTTCAAAACCATTTTGCTCTCCTATTCACGTAAAACTCCTTGATTCAGGTTCATCACACACGAGGACAGGAGGGGCTGCCCAAAGTCCCAGGAGCTGTGACAGTGCCCTCCTCCCACTCTCAGCCCAGAGGCTCTGAACTTTTGCACATCCTTTTCTCTCCTCCACTTGCTTTCCCTGCAGCACTCCTGTACCCCGGCAGCAGGGGCTGCACCCCTCCCTGAGCCACGCAAGGGCTGGGCTGCAGGTTCCCCTGAGGCACAGCATTCCTGCTGGGAA
This sequence comes from Alethe castanea, assembly GCA_024734035.1. Taxonomy (NCBI): domain Eukaryota; kingdom Metazoa; phylum Chordata; class Aves; order Passeriformes; family Muscicapidae; genus Alethe; species Alethe castanea. Next base: position 4,938,763 of record JANRGV010000059.1, on the reverse strand, counting down.
TGCCCCAGCACCTCTCCCACCTCCAGCCCCCTGTGCCGGCCCCCGGCCCCGGCGCTGCTCCCCGGCTGGTGCCATGCAGGGGCCCTTCCCATGCCCTCCTCCACCTCCTCCTCCTCCGCATGCCTGACCAGCACCCCCCCACAAGGCTTTCCCAGCCAAACACACTCAGTGATTCATCGGAAATGATTAAGTTTTTTCCCCAGGAGATCAGTTGCTTAAAATGGCAATGCTGGGCAGCGATAAGACTCAGAGCCCTCGTGCTGCTGCTGGACAGGGGAGGCCTCCTCCCTTTGCTGGGAAGAACAAGTGCAAGGGAGCTGTGCCATCATCCACAGGATGCTCAGGAGCTCATCTCCAGCCCCACAGCTGCAGTTTTGGGATGCTCTCACACCTCAGGGCAGGAGCACCCTCTGTGTGCTGGGGAAATCCATCCTGAGCGGATTCCACAGGCTCAAGGACTCCCTGACAATGTCCTCACTCTTCCCCTCCCTCCAAAGGTCAGGATGCAGCACCGGAGGAGCCTCAGGCTCTTCTGTCCTTGGAGCAGGGAAATGGATGTTCCACTTGGCACAAAACACCCCATAAATGCCACCCCGAAAGGGAAGGAGGCCCACGGGAAAGCATCCACCAAAGTCAAACAAACAAAGCAGGAGAACTCGGCTGACACGCCCCTGGTGCATTTTGTTCTGGAGCTAACTTTTATTCTGCGTTAAAAATAAAGCAGAATGTTGCTAAGAAAACCTCTGCAGAAAATTCTCAGCAGTTGGAAAGGGCAATGCCAATCCCTGGGGAAAACAGGCTGGGGAGCATGCCACCCTCAGACAGCCCCCTGCTCTCACTGCATGGCTCTGCCTCCAGCTGGTCAGGATTCAGCCTGCTTAACTTTGAAGAAAATTCAAAGTGCTTTTTTCCCCCCATCCCTGATAAACGGATGGTTCTGGGGAAAGGGGGGCAGGATTTGAAAGCAACGAACAGATGGCATTAAATCACCCTGCCACGCTGTGTGTGGCACCCGGCGAGCTGGGGGACTCTGCGTGGGGAGTGTGGCAGGCTGGCCACCTTCATCTTCCCTCCCTGCTGCCTGATCTCACGCCTTCTTGTTTATCTGCTAGCTTAATGGATTTGGCTGCAGTCCCCACTCACAGCGATGCACACAAACGGTGCATGAGGCTCCCGTGTCGCAGTCCCACGCACACAGCTGGGGTGGGAAAGCCAGGGAGCAGAGGTCTGGCTCCCCTTGAGGCACAGAGCAGCTCCCACAGCTCTCACTCCCTGGCAGTGGAGGGAATATTGGTGCCTGGGCCCCCGCAGCTCCCAGCACTCCTGCCACCTCTCAGATGAGGCTGTGCCTGGGCAGGCAGTTCTGCCCCTGGCAGTGGTGGGGCTTTGCCAGTCCCTGGCACAGCTGCTGGAAACCTGGGATCCACAGGACCCTGCCCAGGGCAGGGCTGATTTCCTGGCGTTATCTGAGCATCGCAGGTTGCAGGAATGATGTGGAAGTGTGCAATTGCATTTGCCTCCCTCCTCTGGCTCCTGCTGGGCCTGGCTCTCTGCAGCCGGAGGGGAGTGATGGCCAGCATGGAGCCAGGCCTGGGGCTGTGCATCCCAGCACACACCACAGTCCCTTCCACCTTTTCCTGCACTCCCAGACAGATCCCTGCTGATACAGGGGCCTTGGGATGCTGCCAGAGGGAGCTGGCCCAGCGTGGGCTGTGCCTGTGCCTGTCCTGACACGCGGCTCGGCGTGTCTCAGGTGGGACAGGGGCCCTGTGCCTTCCCCAAAGCCTGCAGCCAAGCCCAGAAGGGCCCAGAGGAGCTGGGATGGGCTCTGGGGGGAGCCTGGGGTGCTGTGTGCCAGCTGCTCCCAGTGAACCCCCACCAGAGCTGGTGCCCATGGGCTGGGGGCTGGCCTGGCTCTGGTGCCGATAGTCTGGGGGCAGGCCCGGCTCCCTGCAGGTCTCTGGGGTGGATGGAGGGCAGCCATGCAGGGCAGAAGCCTTTGGCTGTGTCCACCCAGGCCTGCACCTCTTCACACAACACCGAGAGGGGCCCTGCTCTCCGGGGAAAGGATGGGATGTGAGCCAACACCGAGCTTCCCCACAGCGCCCTTCTGCTCCCCTGCCACTGCTGCCCTCACCCTCAGGGCACCTTCTGCCAGTCCCTGCTGCTGCATTTTGGGGGGCTCTGGGACTCACACAAGGCTTTGCACTCTGGAGCCCTCCTGTGCTGTCCAGCTTTTGGCTTTCTGCTCCCTGGGTGCCATGAGGTCACTTTGGGGTACCCCTGCCCCACCTCTGTTCGCCTCTGGGAGCCCTCTCCGAGGCCCGTGTGCTCCAGCTCAGGAAAACGCCTCATTCCAACCCCCTTCCTCGCCTTGGCTCCCAGCGGCTCCTTTGTGTCTCCCCTCTCCTTCCTCTCCTCTTGTGCAGGGCCTTTCTGTGGGGATTATTAACCATGGCTACGGGGCCTTTGTTCAGGAGGGGCCGGGGCGGGAGCGAGGAGCTGGGAGGGTGGAGGAAGGACGGACAGGAGCGGAAGGGGGGACGGACGGTGGGAGGGAGGGGGACCGGAAGGTGACATCTGGATTTCTGTCACGGAGGACTGCGATTTTTGGAGCAGCTGTGCCGGGGGTTCAGCGGATGCAGAGCGGTGGCAAAGCCCCAAAAAGGAGCTGAGCTGGCAAAAGGCACCCAGCCCAGTGCAGACAGCTCGGCACCCTGGCCTGGTGATGGTGACAGAGGACAGGAGCAGCACCCCAGGCCTCCAGGACTGGCTTTGAGGACTGGTTTGTAGTGCAGAGGGGTGGCAGGGAGGGCTGTGGAGCCGTGCAGCCCTTCCCTCACTCCCTGGCTCAGGAGCTGCGTGCGGGGCGGATGGACAAGGACAGCTGGGGCACGCCTGGGAGAACCTTATCCAGCTGAGAGGCTCTGCCAGGACACGGGGAGAAGGAGCCCTCTGCCCAGGGCTGTCACTCGACATCCTGGGGGTACAGGAGCCCCACGGCCCCGAGCAGGTGCAGCCCTGGGACAGGGTGTGACAGCCACGTCCTGCCACGGCTCACACACGTTCAGCTGGGCTGCTCACATCCAGGACCCAGGCTGCTCTCCCAGCCAGGGAGCACTGCAGGCATGCAGCAAGGCACAGGATATGGGGATGAGAGCTGATAGGATGGCTTGGGGAAGCCAGGAGCTATTTATAAACCATCCTTATCCTTGGGAGCACTTCCGAGTCCATGTCCCCCAGCGCCGGCCGGAAAAAGGCCCCATTGTGCTGGCGCCGGCTGGGACAGGGCTGGGCACTCGCCCACACAATGGGCCACACCATGGGCTCGGCTCTGGGCTCCGGCCCGGGCTGCCCAGGGGACAGCGAGGGCTCCTGGCCACGCTCAGGCAGCACTTGCCAAGGCACAGGTGAGGAGGAGCGGGCAGGAGGAGCGGCCCTGCCCTGTGCTCCCTGTCACCCGGCTTTTCCGGCTCCCTGCGGCCAAGGAAGGGAGGAGAAGCCGGGATGGGGACACAGCATCACTCCCTGGGCTTGCCTGCAGGGATCTCTTCCTCCTGGCTCTGTCTGCAGGGCTCCCCAGGACGGCTCATTAGGATCATCTGTGACAAAGCCTAATGAGAGATTAGCCCTGGGCAGGCCCAGCTTTGGGGGAGCCCCCCTTGCAGGGGATCCCTCTGGAGCTCCTTGGGGAAAGTTCCCTGTGGAGAGGGGTGGTGGCAGCCAAGGGCTGGCTGGGATAAGGCAGCGAGCAGGGCACAGCCCCACAGCACTGGGGACACCAGGGAACACCAGGGCCCAGGGGAACCGTGGGGCTGGGCTGGCCAAAGAGCAATTTCTTCTTGCAGGACTTTCCCATGGAAGAGCACTTGCCTTTCCCAGGGCTGTCTGGCCATGCTCCAGGAGGAGATAGATATCCCAGCTCCCATCTTGGGGAGACACAGAGCCCTGCAGGAACCCGGCGAGCAGCCCTGCTGCTCCTGCTCTTGCACAGGGCTGCAGGGTGAGCGAAGGCAGGAAGGTTGTGGCTGCTGGGGACAGCGGGCTGGGCTCCCTGCAGCTGCACATCCTTCCTGAGGGTCTCCCCAGCAGCCTGGGGCTGTGCCCTGCCCGCGGGGTACGTGCTGTGGGGATTCCATCACCTGTCCCTCCAAGGGCAGAGGAAGAGCGAGCTGGAGCGTCCTGGAGCGGAGCCCGAGCGGGGCCGGGGGATTTTCCGGAGCGGATGCAGCGAATGAGCCATTGTTCCACCGTGGGCTGCGAGCACACAGGCGTGTGCCTGCCCCACGCTGGGCAGGGCTGTCCTCAGGGGACCCGAGGTAAGGCTGCTGCAGTGCCCAGCAGGACCGAGCTGCCAGCCTTGGCCCGGCTGCTGGGGCAGCCCCATGCCAGGGATGAGCAGGGGAGGGCACCCTGGAGATGGTCCCTGCTGCTTAGAGCAAACTGGGAGTGCTGGAGTGATGCCAGCAGCACCCACACTGCAGAAATTCGCCCAGGATGTGCCCAAGGAACAGGGGAGGCAGGACAAGATGCTGGGGCTTGGGAATCCCCCCAGGCACGCCGGGCTCCAGAGAATCCCTCAAGCACTGGGACAGCCAGCCCTGGAGTTGTTCCCTGTCTGCCTCTGCTTCCAGATCAATCCAGAAGGACTCAGCATCTGCGAGCTGGAGCTGGCATCCTCTGGCTGCTGTTTTTCTGGAATGCAGGGTGAGCTCAGCAGGGGAAGGCAGCTGGAGCCGTGATGCAGCAGCCCCGAGGCCGGGCTCGGTGCCAGCACAGTCGGTGCTGCCCAGCCCCGCTTCTCCAGGCAGGGTGTGGCTGCAGGAGCCACACAGGTGCCGGGCTCTGCGCTCTCAGGGCCTGCTCTGCTGGTCCCAGATAGCAGCAGAGCTCTGCCTGCCCTGTGCCAAGCGAGTGTGATGAGGGGAGGGGGTTCACAAGGAGGGCACACCCTGTCCTGCTGCCAGCAGCTGCCCTGGGCACAGCTGGGACTGCAGTGGCACCATCCCAGACCTCCAGCAGGTGCATGAACATGTGGAGGGACTGTCCTTGTGAGGAGGGGTGCCACCCACAGCCTGGCTGCCAGGCACCTTGGTGGGGAGCCCTGGGAAGGGTTTCCATCCAAAGCCCCACTCTACTCCCAAATCACTGTCCCAACCTGAACTGCTACCACGTGTTCCAGCCCCCTGCACCCCTCCTCGCCCCTGTTCCTCTCTCCTGCAGGTCTGGACACGCTGGGGCTGCACATCCTACCGGAATGAGAGCGGGCAGAGCTCCCCTCCATCCCACGGAGCACGGAGAGGCCCTGCTTTGGAGCCATGACCTCTGACTGCTGCAGGCACTGCCCCCTCGGCCCAGCAGTGGGGAGCCCACCAGGGCATGGCAGGGCATGGGCAGGCACCAGGAGCGGGCAGGGTGAGGCAGGTGCGCTCTGGAGGCAGAGAATGAGTGGAGCACGCCCAGCCCTTAGCTCAGCTCTCTTTTCCCTTCTGTTTGGGAAAGCGATGAGAAATCCAAACATTACCATAAATGCTGAAAGCATCCTGGCTCCGTCACTGGCGTGCGCTCCCTGGGGATCCAGGCGCCTGCTGCCTCGGAGCCACAGGGACAGCAGGACAGAGCCAGGGACAGACAGACACACAGACACCGATGTGCCACCCCGGCCCCTGCAGAAAAGTGACCCCAGCTCCCTTTGGGGCTCCTGCCTCGCTGCCCACACTCGGTCCAGGAGCCTCCTGGGCTGCACATGGCTTTCCTCTGGGTCATCATCCACTGCACTCGCACTCTCCTTCCTTAAAAAGCCTTGGGCTTAAGGGCTGGATTTTCCTGGATTTGTCATCACCTTGAGGGCAGCAGGGCTGGACCATCCCCTGGGGCACAGCAGAGCCAAGGCTTTGACAGCCCCACGCCCTGGCTGGGATCCAGCAGGGAGGGCAGGGCCTGCTCCAGGGCTGTAACCTTGATCTGGGTCACAGCCACGGCTTTATGTTCAAACATCCTGCAGGAAACTGCGTGGCCGGGTGACCCTGGGCTGATCCTGTCCCAGACAGGCCCAGGGGATTCTGCTGGCAGGTGCACACCTTCCCTGTGCCAGGGCTGAGGCTGGCACAGACTCATCTCATGCAAGGACACTGCAGTCCATGGGTGCCCCCTGTGCTGTTTGGAACCAGGGTCGAGGCTGGTGCCAAGGCCTGTCCATCCCCTGCACAGTGCCTGCCCTGTCCTGGCTCCTGAACCCCATCCCAACACTCCATCCCTCGTCCCAGATTCCTCTCCAACTCTCCCAGAGCCCCTTTAGGCACTGGAAAGAGCTCCAAGGTCTCTTCCTCCTTCTCTTCTCCGAGGTGGACATTCCCAGCTCTCCCAGCCTGGCTCCAGAGCAGAGCTGCTGCATCCCCTGAGCATCCCTGTGCCCTCCTCTGGGGCTGAGGCAGGGTTAGATGGGATAACAGGGAGAAATTCCTCCCTGTGAAGGTGGTGAGGCCCTGGCACAGGGTGCCCAGAGAAGCTGTGGCTGCCCCATCCCTGGAAATGTCCAGGGCAGGTTGAATGGGGCGTGCATCAATCTGGGATATTGGAAGGTGTTCCTCCATCATGAGCTTTTCCTCTTACCATAGTGGTCAGGCAGGTCCACTTCCATAAAGAGATACGGAATTACCTCGAGAGTCTTCATCCCGCAATTAAAAAACTGCAAAAACCGATGTCGTGCGCGGAGAAGCGAACGCTCAGGGCTAACGGGAGCTACTGGCCCTTTAAACCAACGCCAGTGGGCGTGCCCAAGCTCGCCCCCCCTGCTGGAAGCCACGCCCCCGCCGCGCCCCCGCCGCATCCTGCGAACCGACCAATGGGAGTCGAGCGCGGGCGGAGCCCCCGCCGCTGATTGGGCGCTGCGCCGCACGGCGGCGGGGGCCAACATGGCTGCGCCCATGGCGGAGGGGCCCCGCGGCTGAGCTGCCGTACGGGCCCCGCGGCCAGCATGGACGTGCTGTTCGCGCTGCTGCGCGGGCTGCGCCTGCTGCTCGACCTGCTGCTGCTGGTGCTCGACCTCAACTTCTTTCTGGTGTCCTCGCTGGTGTCCGCGCTGCTGTGGCTGCTGGCCGCGGCCTCCAGCCTGCCCGCGGCCGCGGCCGGCGCGGTGGTGGCGTGCTGGGATGCGCTGGTGCTGGTGCGGGGGTGCTGCGGGGCCATGGAGGCCGTGCGGGCCGCCGGGCACCTGGCGTCGCACCTGGCGCTGCGGGGCCGGGAGCTGGCGCAGCGCGGGCTGGGCGCCGTGCTGGGCTGCGGGCAGGCGCTGGGCCGGCAGCTGTGCGAGGCGCTGGCCATCGGCACCAGCCTGCTGATGTACCTGGTGAACAGCCTGGTGAACGTGTGCCTCATCGGCACGCAGAACCTCTTCACGCTGCTCGCCGCGCTCTGGGACTCGCTGGTGGGGCCCGTGGTTCGGGTCACTGACCTGCTGGCCGCGTTCCTGGCGCACGTGTCCAGCGGTGCCATCGCCGTGTCCATCCTGCTGTGGTCGCCCTGCCAGATGGCCTTCGAGCTGCTCTGCTCCGCCACCGACCTCTTCATCAGCGTCTTCTTCGTCAATGTGTACGGCCTGGGCCTGCTGCTGCTCATCGTGGCGGTCAGCGCCTTCGTGTTCAACCCCGGGCTGCTGTGGACGCTGACGGGATACCTGCTGGGCTACTTGCACACGCTGCCCTCCTTCCGCCGCCTGCAGCGCGACGCGTGGCGGCTCTACCAGGTGGCCGTGCTGACCCTGGGCGTGGCCGTGACCTCCCAGCCCTGGCGCAGGCTGGTGGACTGGATCCTGCAGGTGACCGACTGGAGCCTGCAGGTGACCGACTGGAGCCGGGGAGGCAGGATGGTGAACCAGGGCAGTGAGCAGCGGCGGGCCCCGGCTGCCCCCAGAGCCCCGGCCAGGGTGACTCTGGGCCAGGCGCCGGCCGAGCAGGAGGAGCAGCCGGGTGCAGAGCAGGGGCCACAGCCCCGCCCTGCTCTGAGCCGTGCTGGGGCAGGGCAGCGTCCCCAGACAGCCAGGGAGGAACCGGGCACGTCCTGGTGGAAAGCCCCAAGGAAGCAGCAGCTGAATGCGACATCCAGGAATGCTGAGGGAACCCCTGACAACGACCCCTGGGTGCTGCTGAAAGAACAAGAGGAGCGTAAGAAATGTGTCATCTGCCAGGACCAGACCAAGACAGTCGTGCTGCTGCCCTGCAGGCACCTGTGCCTGTGCCAGGAGTGCACAGAGGTGCTGCTGCAGAAGGACA
>JANRGV010000059.1:4910552-4925484 GCA_024734035.1 Alethe castanea | reverse complement strand
ATATATATAAATACTGTATATATATATATATATATATATATAAATATAACTACTACAGAACTTCATTACCTGTCCAAAAAACTGCCACAACGCAGTGGCCCGAGCGCGGGAAGCGGAGCTGCCGCGGGACAGCGAGCACTTTAAACGAGTGACAGCGGGTGTGACCCCGCCAGCAGCCACTCCTCGGCCACCTCTGCCCCGCGGCGCTCGCCGGCACCGATCCGGCAACTCCCATCGCGGAAGCGGCTGCGGGGCTGAGCGGTCGGAGGGAGCACGGCGGGGTGCTGTGGACTTGCAGCCGGAGCTGCGGAGGGGGCTGCGCCTGCTGCGGGACATCCTGCTCGATTAGAGCTCCTTGCTGAGCTCCTGGCTGCTCTGCGGGTGCTGCGCGGGCACGGAGCGGCTGTCGGGGCTGTCGGCGCTGTCGGTCCCGGCGCAGCTCGGGCAGGCGCTGCGTGTCAGCACCTATCTGCTGATGGACCCGTGCAAAGTGCGCCTGGCTGGCGCACGGAGCCTCTTTACACTGCTCGCCGCCCTCCGGGGCTCGCTGGCCGGCTCTGCTCTCAGTGTCAGGGAGCTGCTGGCCCCGTTCCTGCCGCACGTGGTCGGCAGAACCGCTGCCGTGTGTGACCTTCCGGGGCCGCCCATCGCGGAAGAGCCGGCGGGGCCGAGCGGCCGGGACGGGCCATGGACGGGCGCTCGGAGCTGCGGAGTGGGCTGCGCATGCTGCGGGACCTGATGGCGAATCCGCACGACTTCGGCTGCATGCTGTGCTTGTGGTTCCTGAGCTCGGTGCTGTGGCGGCCGCGGGCGCTGCTGTGGCTGCTGCTGGCCACTCTGCTGTGGCTGCCGCTGGCCGCGCACCTGTGGCGACCGCTGGCCGCGCGGCTGTGGCCGCCGCTGGCCGTGCTGCTGTGGCTGCCGCCGGCCGCGCTGCTGTGGCTGCTGCTGGCCTCGGTCGCGGTGTGCGGGGACGTGCTGCTGTGGCTCTGCGACATACAGTTGTTGTCGGAGCTGTCGCGGCTGTCGGCGCAGCGCTGCGGGCAGGCGCTGGGCGTCTGCAGCTGCCTGCTGATAGACTTGTGCAAAGTGTGCCTGGCTGGAGCACGGAGTCTCTTTATACTGCTCGCCCCCCTCTGGGACTCACTGGCTGGGTCTGTTCTGAGCGTCAGGGAACTGCTGGCCGCATTCCTGTCACACATGGCCAATAGAGCCCCTGCCAAGGCCAGAGAGGATCCTGGCACGTCCTGCAGGAAAGCCCCAAGGAAGGAGCAGCTGAACGCCACAGCCGAGAACGCCGAGGGAACCCCCGACAACGACCCCTGGGTGCGGCTGAAAGAACAAGAGGAGCATAAGAAATGTGTCATCTGCCAGGACCAGAACAAGACAGTCGTGCTGCTGCCCTGCAGGCACCTGTGCCTGTGCCAGGAGTGCACAGAGGTGCTGCTGCAGAAGGACATCCACCAGCAACACTGCCCCCTGTGCCGCCAGAGGATCCAGGAGACCATGAACATCTACCTGTGAGCCCACGGGGGGCTTGGGCTGTTTTCCCAGGAGATCAAAGGCACCCCTGTGTGCACTTCCCAGAGCTGCCAGGAGCAGCTTCCAAAGAACTGTGGACGGTGCTGGAAGGGCAGAACGCTGTGGGGTGTGTGCTGGTCACATTTGCTGCCTAACTAGGTTGTAGCTCTTGCTAGCAAGCACAATACTGATCTCTGCAGCAAGCTGGAAGAGTTACCTGGTTTTTTGTTGACAACTTTTGCTGTTCCAAGGCCTGTTGTCTTGAACCTGCAGCCTGAGATCCAAAGCAGAGCGCAGAAAAATGCTCTGGTCCCTCCTAGCCAAAGCTGATTGACAGATTAAAGGCTGTGCCCTCCCGGCTATCACAGGGGGTGGTGCAAGGCAGGGGAGGTTTTTTTTCCCAGGGTCTCACTAGAAAATTACCTGGCAGGCTGCATCCAGGCCTGTTTCCTCCTCTCACCATCAAAGTGGAGGAGCTCTGTGGGAAAAGGGAAGAGTGCCCTGTTTGCAAGGCCCAGGGAGAGCAAGGAGCACACTCGAGTTTTTTAGTGTTTGCTGAGCCTGGCTCTCAGCTGGAGAACAGAGTTTCTGGGGTACTTCATCACCTCATGGCTTTGCTTTTTGAGGGATCTCACTTGCCAGGACAGCATGGAGCTGTGATGAACTCGGGCTCCCTGCAGAGCTCAGTGTTGCTGCTGCTTCCATGCATCACCTATGCAAGACTAGCGAGCACACGTCAGGTTACCTGCACGGGGAGGCTGGAGGGAGTCACTCCTCTGCAGGGCTGGTGCTGCTGCTTGGGGAACCCGAGGAGTGGCCCCCCAGCCAGTGCTCCCAGCCCTGGCAGCAGCAGCAGCCCAGATTTGAGCCAAGGCTGGAGAATCCTCTCCAAAAACCACACATTTGCAGGCTAAGAGCGCCATGGAACAGGGAGGGTCACTCCAGAGCTTGCTGGCTCCTTCGCAGGCTGGGCTGGCTGGAGGGAGGAACTCTTTGGGAGGAGAGGGAGCACCTCAAAGCTCCTGGGAGCTCACAGACATTCCAGCTCCAGGCACAGTTTCTGCACATCCATGCTGTGGATCTGCAGTTGTGTGCATGGAGCAGTACCAGGACCATGGATATCTTGGATTAGGGCAGGGCTGTACTGTTCTTTTGTCTTCTTGTCTGTCACCAGTGTAGCTCCTTTCATTCAGAAGTGTCCCCTGAAGTCCACCAAGTGCATCCCATCCTGGCTAGGGAAGGCCTGAGATGGCTCATCCCAGCTTGGGCAACCAGCACCATTCCAAGAAATGGCTGGGCTGCAAGAGGCCCTTGCATTAAAAAGCTTTCCCTTTTCCAGCTGCTTGCCTGAGGTCAGCCACACGCCACAGCCAATTTTGGCTGGAACCAGACCGGGGAGCGTCTTGGCTCTGGACTGCAAGCCAAGAGCCTGAGGGCAGCTGGCATGGTTTTCCTTCTATTTTCCTTCTTGATTAGCAATTTAAGCCAAAACAGAAGGAGCAGAGAGGCCAGACTGCTGGGAGATGCCTCTGGGCTGTAAGCCTGAGCTCTAGCAAGGAGCTATCTTCTTGTTGAGTGGCTTTGCTCGGAAAGGCACTGCCAGGGCTGATTGCTTCCACATTTCCTGGGAGCTGGAAGGATTCCCTGGGCCAAGCCAGGCTCCTGAGCACTACTGGGTGTTAGAAGGGCTCTCAGCTGCTTCCACTCCACTTCAAAGGGATGCAGATCTCCCCATTGCTCAACCACTTGTCCCTGTGCCTCCCCACACACCTCCCTTGGTCATGATGGCTCTCTCCAGCCCCCAACACTTGGGAGCAGCCAAACCCTCACCAGAGAAGGGAGTGTGAGCTCAGGCTTGTCCCAGGCACTTGCAGAGGAGTCAGGGAGCTGCACCTGGAGTCACTCAGGAGTGGGATTGTGGCCCTGCTTGTGGCCACAGGCAGCAGCATTCCCTTGGGACCAGCTCATGGATCAGGAGGTGCAACGTTCCCTACATGAGTTACAGGCTGGGGGGGGAAAGATGACCTCCCCAAAACTGCAGTTTTTGTTCCCTTAACCCCTTTTTTTTTAATATTATTATGATAGCAGTCACGCTTGTTTGTTTAGGGCCTGTTTGCTGTTTATAAGAGAAGGCTTTGCCTTAAGTAACTCTTTGCACTATGTACTAGATACTGAGCAGATTAAAATCTCCTTTACCAAAAGCTGGGTGCTGCCTCATTCTTGGGAAGGTTTTTTTTGGGGGGGAAATGTGTGTTTATGTCTCCTTTATCCACCCCTGGACTCCAGGGAAAGCCCATCACTCCCCACAAAGGGTCAACATCACCTGCAGGGGTGTTTGCCCTCAGAAAAGCAGTTCTGTGGGATACCCTGGAGCCACGCTGCTCACAGGGAAAATCCTGCACCCAGCAGATGAATTTACACCCAAACCCACTCTGGGTGGGCTTGGCAGAGCTGGCAGCCCCCAACTCCTGCTCTGCCAACCCACAACGAGAGGAGATGGTTGAGGGTGTACCCCACCAGGGGACAGGGAGAAGGGGCTGGGTTTTCCCAGCATGTTCCAGGCTGGCAGGTTCATGCCTGTTCCTGCACAGATCTGATGCCTCAACATCCTGTACCAGAGTGTTCCTGGGATGGAGGCAGCACCAGGGTCCTGCCTTGCAGAAAGGCTGGGGCAGGCTCAGGGTTACCATGAGCAGATGCATTTGCTGCACAAGGATCTATTCCCTGGCTCGGATCTGAGCTTCTGGCAGGTTGCTTTGTGCTTTTAAGCACTCTCTGCTTCCCCAGCATCCTCATAAATTGTTTGGAAAAGTGGCTCAGGACCCTGATGGGCAGAGAGTCCCGGAGTCCTGGCTTGCCCTGCCCTGGCAGGACCATGCCAGCAAAGTGGCTCATTTTAATCAGGGTGGAAAGCAAGAGAGGGGAGATGGGAGCTGCTGGGAGGGCAGGAAGAGGCAGATACCTACTCAGGCACAGGGAGGAGGGCAGTGCTGGCAGATGGGTGACAACCGGCAGAACTGAGGCACTTCTCTTGTTCCCAGGGTGTGACCCGGGGCTGGCTGGACAGCAGAAGGGGCAGGAGGGTGGGATCAGCAGGGAAATGTTTGCCATGACTGCACAGGCAGGATGCTCCCAGCCCAGCACCCCCAGCAGGGGATGGGAAGAGCGTTCGGCCACCTCAGGCCACTGTGGCCGAGCTTTCCCAGGGAGGACAGGATGTGCAGGACACAACCCTCCCCCGGGAGCCATCCTGCACACTCTTGGCTCCATCTCTGCTCAAGCAGCCAGCAATTGCAGGAGGAAAATGCAAAAATGCAAAAATGCAACCACCTCCCTGCTAATGGACAAGGTCTGGGAGCCCTGCCTGCCCTGGCACTTTGGTTTTTGGTGCAGGCCAGCAGCAACGCTCACAGACCACTCCAGGAGAAGACTTGGAGCCCTCGGGGTATTCCCTGCTGCAGAACATGCTTGGGAGGCTCCCACATGGCTGCTGTCAGCTCATCAAAGTGCCAAGAGCCTTCCCCAAGGAGGGAGGAACGTGACGCTGCCGGGTGACCCCAGTTTAGGAGCGCTGGGGCGGCCGGCTCCGGCAGCCCGCTGAAAGCAGGAGCCCCCAGGCGCTGGGAGAAATCCCATTGTCAGCCCAGCTGCAGCTCCCCCGCCCTAACGAGCGGCTGGTCAGAGCCTGGGGACAGCAGGCACGGCCTGCCTGCCAGCAGGGAGCCGGGGGACAGGCGGCAGCGCAGATGTGGCGCAGCAGGAGCGGGGAGCGATACCCGGCCGGAGGGAGGGAGCAGGTGAGCATCAGCAGCACAGCCACGGGGGGCCTTTGGGCTGCTGCCGGCGCCAGCTTGGGCTCTCATTAGTGACCCAGCACAGGGAGCTCCCCGGACACAGCAGCGATCCTTGCAGCCCCAGGGACACGGAGGGGCTGAGGCGGGCGGGGACATCGAGGTCACCCAGCCTAGAGCGGCTTGCACGGTGCTGGGGACTGCGGGGTTCCCAAAATCTCAGCGTGGGGAGAGTCTACTGCCCCTCTGAGCAGCCATGCCAGGGTTTGATCAGCACAGAGATGCTGCCACCTCATCCCTGCTCGTTGGGATGGAGTTTGGAGGAGCTGATCCTTCATCCTCTTGGACACCTCTCCAGGACGTGGGATTCTCCCAAGGACATCCCTGAAGGAGCCAGCGTCTGCCCTCCTATATTCCAGGCTTTTAAAAGCGCTCCTTTTCTTGCCCACCCCACCTCATGTGAGCAAGGATTGTCCCCTCCCCTGCCATTCCCAGATTAAAGGTCTCCTTACCAGGTCAGCGGTGCTGAAGGTGTCTGGGAGTGTTCTCTGCTCTTGTCAGCGATGAGGCCTCTGAACCTGGGCTGGAACCAAACTTTTGGCTGGAGCAGGAGCCCTCCTGCTGCTGCCAGGAGTCACCAGGCCACCCTTCACCACTGGGGACATTTCCACGCTCTGGCACCCTAAGCACTGTGCAGCTGTAGGGTCTCAGAGATGATCCAGTTGACCTCTTTAATCTCTAGTGCCTGCTGACCTCTTCATGTGACCCTGGAGTGCCAAGGACACGAGTGCTGCTCTTAACAGAGGTGCTGGCATTTATTTTTGTTTCTATAACCCCACAAAAACCTCAAAAGAAACAACAAAACAACCCAACAGTATCAGCTGTACTGCAGCACCCCTGGGCTCAGCCTGGCTCTTATATCGGCTTCTCTCTTGCACTGGCTGAGGGATGCTGGCCCCTCCCTGACCTGGGCACAGCTGGAGCAGGGGCTCCAAGCTCTCCTAACTCAGAGGGAAGCCGGCAGAGCTCATCAAAAGCAGCTGGAGCTTATTAGGAACTTGTCAAAGTCTCCTGTGGCTTTCCTTTTCCTTTTCCTTTTCCTTTTCCTTTTCCTTTTCCTTTTCCTTTTCCTTTTCCTTTTCCTCATCCTCCCTAGGCAGCAGCAGACACCCTCACGTTCTCACAGGGTGCCTCTGATCTCAAACAGTGTCCGCACAACCAAGAGCATCCCCAAGGAAGCAGAGCCCAGGAACTGCTGCGCCGAGCACCGTGGCTGCCTGTGCTGACCGTGCTGCCCCACATCGTGACAGGGACCAGGGAATGCTCCCAGCCCCCGCACACCTCGTCCAGAAAATTCCCTTTCCTCCTCCCAGAATAGCCATCGATCTGCTCTGCGGTGTTGTTTGCCCCCTGAGCAGCTCTGCTTACAGAAAAAGCCATTTCCAACCCAAACAGAGGCTTCTGCTGCAACCCGACCCCGGCGCTGGCCGAGGAGCCTGCGGGGGGGCTCCAGCAGGGCCCCTGTGCCCCCCAAAGGTGTCACCCCTGTGCCCCCCAAAGGTGTCACCCCTGCTCGCAGCACCTCCACAGGTCCCCACGGGCTGGGGGTGACCCAGGCAGGTTGCAGTGATGTGCCCATGGTCTCAGTCCCGGAGCGGGGGCTCCCCTTGGGGGTGGCACTGGCCCTGGGCAGGGGCACACGGTGTTCCCACGGCTGCTGCCAGCCTGCTGCAGCCCGGCTGGGCAGGGACACGGGGCTGCTCCTCCCGGTGGGCACAGCTGCAGTCCTGGGGGCACAGATGGGGGATCCGGGGCAGGGGAGGGGTGGCTGCCCGGCTCTGTGCGGGTTTCCTGGGCTGGGGAGCGCTGTCGGGTCCCGCTGGCACGGCCAGGAGCAGAGCCAGTCCTGGCTGGCACCCTGCAGCTGGGCAGGGCAGCGTCCCAAGCGCTTTAAGGGGTTCGGCCGCTGGCCAAGAGCCCCCTCCCCGCCTGGTCCCCTCGGGGACCTATTTTGGGCAAGGAATGAGGAAGTTCTTCATTCCCCTGCTAAAAATAGCGACCTTTCCCAGCGGCGGGTCACCGCTTTCACACTGGGGCGGGGGGCTCCGCAAGCCCCGTTTGGCGACTGACGGGCCACCCCCGGACCCTCGGCTCCGCTCGCCCCGGGCAATCCGCTCCCCTCGGGGTGGCCCTGAGAGCATCGGCGACACTCGGTGCCACCCCGGGGATGCTCCCGCCCCGCTCCCGAGCCTTGGGGAGGTGCCGGGAGCTGTGGCAGCCCTGCGCTCGTGGCTCAAGGACGCCGATGCCACCATCTAGCGGCTCTCGCTGGCCCTGCGGGGACATCCCGACAGGGATGGGGACATCCAGGCAGGGCAGCGCAGCCCCCTCCGCCCTCGGGGGTCCCACGGCACGGGCAGGGGCGCACAGGCAGGCGGCACACGCGTAGCTGAGCAGCCCTTTATTGAGGGGAGGGATGGGGCAGGACCCGCGGCACGGGCTCCTGGCCACTCAGCCCGGCTTGCCCTGCCCGCGATGGGTGCCCGAAATAACAGCGAGCCTATTTCTTACAGCACAGCGCTGCTGCGGGGGCGCTCCGGGTTCCCCCGATGGCAGAGGGATCGCTTCTGTGCCCCAAGCAGCGCAGGGGTCCCGCTGCCCCCGCTGCCACTCCCCGGTGGTGGGAAGGGGCACCTGTGTTAGGTCTCGGTGGAACCTCCAAATGTCACTGTATAGGGGTTACAGAGCGGTGAAAGGACACAGTAACATGACTCTTTCTTGCTCTTCCTTGCTGCATGCAAGAGAAAGTCATGTTACTGCGCCCTTTCGCCGCTCCCTAACCCCTACACAGTAACACACCCGAGCAGCCCAGGGCGCGCTCAGGCGAACACGGCCGAGTTTTGCCAGTAGGAGTAGACGAGGAAGCCGGTGAAGGTGCTGTCCGTCTTGACGCTGGCGTAGAAGCCGATGTAGTCCCCCACGCCCACCTGCACCCACACCTCGTCCTCGGGCTCCAGGCGCACCAGGCTGCCCCCCGAGAGCGAGGTGGGCTTGGGCCAGTTGCCGTAGTACTGGAAGAAGGAGGCGATGGAGCGGCCGTTCTTCATGATGTCGAACTGCAGGCTGGTGCGGTACACGGTGGCGTGCACGGCGAAGTAATACAGGCCGGGCACCTCGCAGGTGAACTTGCCCGTGGTCGGGTCGTAGTGGCCCTGCTCGTTGATGAGCACCACGTCGAAGAGGATGGGCTGGTCGGCCAGGGGAGGGCTGCGCGACTCGGAGCGCTTGGCGCTGAAGGCGGAGCGAGGAGCCACGGCGCACTCGCCCTGAGCGCCCTTCTCACCGTGCAGCCCGTCCGCGCCGGGGCTGCCCACCTCCCCGCGGGGACCGGGCACTCCTGGGGCGGGCAGGGGGGGACAGCGTCACCTCTGGGGCACCCACACAGCTCCTCCACCCCTTCTGGCTGTGGATGATACAACTGTCCCTGGAAAGGGCCCCTGGGATCTCATACCCCGAGACAATGAAACTTTTTCATGAGAAATGTTCCCCGCCACACTGAAACCCCTGTTATCATTTAGGATTTCTAGTGGTTTTTAACTTTACTAGATGATTGGTCTTTTCTCACCTAGAATCTTAAAGTAATTGGGTAGTTCTCAACTTATCATTTTACTTGTTAGAATCCCAATCCCCCTAAAACCTATAAAAACCCCTTGCTATGCTATGTATTCGGATTTTGCTGGTAGAACCCTTTGAAGAAATAAAGCTATCTTCAAAACCTCTACAGCAACTCCCAGGATCTCATTCCTAGCTAGCTGAGAAGCTAAATTCTGCCTTGGGGGCTCCTGGAGCTATCCAGACCCCGTAGCAGCCCGAAGCTAGAACCATCCTAGCCCTGGCAGCTACACCTGGCCAGTCCCAATTCCACCAGGGCCTCCCTGCCACGCCACGGCACTGAAGCAGCACAAGTGGGGAGGGCTGGGGGTGTAATTTAGCACAGCATCAACAAATCGTTGGGGAAACTCTCATAGGCTGGGAAAAAACCCAGCCCAGGAGCCAGGGGAGGGATGATGCAATTCCTGGTGGTCCCTCCTAAAGAGGGAAAGAGTGGGGTGGGATCAAGGATGGGGACAAATGCAGCATTACCAGTGACAGGGGGCTGCTGCCTTTTACAGGAACGCAGTGGCACCACAGGCAGGGCCAAGGGGTGGTGGTGGCATGGCAGGGGCGCTTCTGCAGCTTTCATTCCGTTTGGCAATTTGTGCCAGCATGCAGGGCTCACCCCCTGGCACGAGGGTGTTCCCCACGGGCAGGGAGTGGCAAATCCCCCTCCCAGCAGTGATCTTTCCTTTCTTACCAGGAGGGCCCATCTCGCCCTTCTCCCCTGGCATCCCCGTGGCTCCATCCCGGCCGTCTCGTCCGTCTCTGCCTGGCAAACCCTGGCCCCCGTGCAGGCCCGGGGTCCCCGGGATGCCTGGCTGCCCTGAGCACAGCCCAGGGATCTTGTTGTCTTCGATCTGCAAGGACCTGGTGATGAGCCCGAGGAGGAGGAGGAGGAAGAGTTGCTTCATCTTTTCCTGGAGGGGCTGGAAGGGTGCAGAGAAGGATCACAGCTCTGGGGAGCACAGTGAGGAGGGTTAGGGATGCTCGGTAGGGAGTACAGGGGGTCAGCAGAGGACGTTCCCCCTTTCTTTTCCCTTTACCTTTTGGGCTGCTCCCCTCAGCGAGGCCCCGGTGCTGCCTGCACCTGCCACAGCATCCCCACGGCCCGTGTGCCATCACATCATCCTGCAGCCCTGGGACAGCTCAGGATGTGTGGGGGGTGGGTATAGGGCCAGGGGCTGTGGCAGTGACTTTGTGTGTGTGGCTGGGGGCTCTTTGGGGTGGGCACTGCCCCATCACACCCAGCTGTGGGGGAACGGGCAGGGGGATTTAGGGCTGTGAGTGTGCCTGGGGTGCGGCTGTTGCCTCTGGGGGTGCGTGGTGGGGCTGCAGCTCAGAGAACGCGGGGTTTTGTCGCGGCCCGGCCCTTGGCAGCATCCCGGCTGCCGGCGGCTCCGCTCCCCGCTGGCAGCGGCTGCAGCATCCCCGGCAGCGCCGGGACCACCCCGCTGCCGGGACCACCCCTGCCCGGGCTGCCCCCGGCCCTTCCCGCAGCAGCGCAACGAGGGCTGAGCCCCAGGGCCAGCGCTGGCCCCCTCCCCGTGGCCTTGAGCTGCTCTCTTCCCCCTCCACGGCGACAACAAAGAGGAAAAGGAGGAGAAAAAGTGTCTCTCCTCCGCCCAGGCGCCGGAGGCAGGAAGCCAGGGAGTCCCAGCTCCCCCCGGCTGGGGATCCCCACTCACTGCGGTCCCGCGGCTCCTGTCCCCCCTCGCTGCTCGCCGCTCTGCAAGGGCTGAGGCTCTTCCTGGCCACTTGGCTCTGACGAAGGCCCTAAGAGAGGCAGCCTCTCCACCCCCCCTCCTCCCCACGTCTCTCCTCCCAAACTCCAAAGGAAATCAAGGGCCTTGGGAGCCAAAAGCTACAAGACAAGGGGAAAAAGAAAAATAATCCCATGATGTCGGAAGTGCTGTATGCAGGGGGAAGGGAGAGCGCTGCGAACAGCCCGGCCGAGGGAGAGGAGGGTGAACCACCTCAGCTGGAGGTGGCTGGGCACCCGGGCAGCTGGATGGAGGGGAGGAAAACGGGGAAAACAGGCAGCAGAGAGAAAGGAAACAAGATACAGGCTGAGGGAGGGAAATGCATCAAGGCAGAGAGAGGTGGAGCGGCAGAAAGAAGAGGGAGCTCCGGGGTGTGCGGGTGCCCTGACTGGCAGCAGAGCTGGGGCAAAGGGGACGGCAGAACACACACAGGCTGGCAGTGCCAGCCCTGGGAGCACCCGGGGCAGCCGCAGGATCCATCTGGGCGGTGTCACCACAGGTGCCATCTGGGCTGAGCGTGCAGGGCAGGGGGGGCGCAGGCGGAGCCGCGCTGTGCCCGTGCCAGGAGCGGGGCTGGCCCCGGGCACCGCCAGCACGCGGCGGAGCTTTCGAGGCGCTCCCGGCTCGGCTTTGACTCCTTCCAGCGCCGGGTGCGTCCAAGGGACACGGTCACACGCTGGCCAGAGGGGCGGGCCTGCGGCTGGGGCTGTCCCTGTGCCTGGCAGCAGCTGGGACATGCAGGGAGCGAAGGAGCTGCGGGGGCTCAAACCCCCTGAGCTGGGTGAGAGCAGCAGTGCCGTGCTGGGTACAAGGGCAGAGCGGTGCTGGCACGACTGGGTCCTGAGCCCAGTGACCCCAGCCAGGCTGGGGATTTCCCTGCGTGCCCAGGGCAGTGGGAAGCTGCTGGCTCAGAGCCTGCAGTGGAGCCGGTGACATTGCTGATGTTCCTTTCAGACCAGGCTGGGTGGTGGCAGGGAGCCGTCTGTCTTCTCACCCCCAAGGTGTGAAGGGACTGTTTTTGGCCAGCTGGACGCTGGTTTGTGGCCATGGGTGTTGCCAAGCCTGTGGCTACCAGGGGCGCCTTTAGCCAGCACAGCCAGCTCAGCCAGCAAGGCCACTGCTCTTGGTGCAGCAGGATCCCTTCCCTGCACCATGGGGCCACCAGCTGGACCCCTCTGAGACCCATCCATCATCCTGGGACCCTGGAAGCCCCCAGACCAGTGAGAGCACAGCCAGCTACCTGCTGTCCCTTGCAGTCTCCTCTGTCCTCCATCCCTGCTCAGATCCCCCACGCCATCCCTGGCTTCCCTCCCTCCACCCATTCCTCGGTCCCCCTAGGATCTGGCAGCACACACAGACCCCAGAGGAGCCGCCTGCTCCGTTGGGTTTGTCAGCTGCTCACGCTGTTTATTCTGCTGGCTTGGGGGCTGTGGGACAGGGGCAGCCCTGGGCTCCTGTGCCTGCAGCCTGGCTCACTCTGCCCAGCTTTGCTCCATTTGGGAGCAATCAGCCCCTTCCCTCGTGCCCCAGCACAGCCTCTCCAGCACAAGCTTTTCCCTGTGGGGGGTGTCACCTGCTCTCTAGGGAAATGGAGCTGTGGGCAAGCCCATGACATCCAGGCACCAAAGCCAAGCACTGGGCAGAGGAGCTAACCCCAGGGCAGGTGAGGGGCCACCCCAACAGCTGGGTATTCACAACAGCAAGAGCACAGGAGGGACATCTGGGGTGGGGAGGGTGGCTCCAGCCCCTGCTCCTCTCCTCTTGCCGGCTCAGGGCTGGAAGCACTCTACGGGGTCGTTGGAGTCGGGCAGGATGTTGCAGTTGATGGGCCAGAGGATGCCGAGGAGGCCGAGGGACTGCTGGCAGCGCAGCTCCGCCGCCAGGCACACGGCCCGGCAGGGCTGCAGCACCCCCCCGTCTGGGGTGCACTTGGGCACGAAGAGGCTGCAGATGAGCAGGCGAAGGTGCTGGTAGCACGCCAGCTCCATCAGGGTCTGCGGGACAGCGGGGACAGCGGGTGAGCCCGGCGGGGCGGGCTGGGGGCAGCCCCCAGGCAGACCCCGGCCACCTCACCTGGTAGTCCTGCAGCACCTCGGCAGCTCCCTCCTGGTCCGGGATGGCGAGCCAGATGTTGGGGAAGGAGGTGGCGTTGTAGCCCAGCCCCAGGCACATCTCCACTTCCACAGGCTCGCAGACAGACCCTGCCGCAGGGAGAGGGGATTCACTTGTGCATTCAGTGCTGTGCCCGCGTGTGCCCGGGGCACCCAGGGGTGGCACTCACCGAAGGCCGGGTAGGACACCCCGGTGCAGTTCAGCTCGTCGGTGCCGTCGGGGCAGTCGTGCCAGCCGTCACACACAGACTCCAGCGCCCGGCACTCGCCATTCCCGCAGGAAAACTCCGCGGGGCTGCAGGTCTCTGCAACGGGAGAGGGCAGGGCGTGTTCCCGCACTGACCACCCCTGGATGCTCTCCTTGGTCACCGGGCAAGGGATCTGGCAGATCCAGCTTAGATCCCAAATTCCCAGGGCTGTCTGGCAGGCCTCAGGTCATGGATCATGCCTTTGTGCAGGTGAGCCCTCCCAGGTCACATCCCCATGGCTATAAAGTTTAGGGTGAATCAGGTGAGAAGGGGGCCCAGGGACCTCTTGCTTCAGGCAGGGTCAGCTGCAGAACAAGAGCTGTTTTTCCTATGTTTTTATCCTGGGATGGAGGTGGCAGAACACACCCTGGGCAGCTTGTGCCCCATCTTGGCTACCTACTCTCCGTGGCATTGCGGGCTAGGTAGGTGGCAAAGAAACCGTCATCTGCAACTCCCTCGTCCGCCACGAAGAGGACGGTCATGACGTGCCGTGAGGAGGTCAGGGTGGGTGGCAGCTGGTGGCCACAGAACCTGCCGAGGGATGGGACGAGGGGGCTGACCAGCGCCTCTCCAAACCCTGCCTTCTGGTGGCTCCTCCCCACCAGCCGGCCCCGTGCCTCAGTTTCCCCAGGTGTGGCCAGGGTGGCACAGCAGGGCTGGGGGTGCCGGGTACCTGCCCATGAGGCTGGCGGTCCCCGTGCCCGCGCTGTCGTGCACCTCCACGAAGTCGAAGCTGCAGTCGTCGTGCGACTCCAGGCTGAAGTTGTGGAAGTGCAGCTCGATGACGTGGCCCAGGGGCACCGAGATCTGCCAGAGGCACAGCTGGGGCGGGGGGGCAGCCGGCGACACCCGTGAAGCTGGGCAGGGGCACCCCCAGCTCTCCCCGGGGCGGGGGTTGCCTTCCTCCCCACCCACCCTCACCCTCACCGGGCTCCCACAGGACCCCTTCTCTCACCTGCTGGTGCGGGTAGGGCTGGGGGTGGTTCGGGGTGGACAAGTGCCCCTCCAAGGCGGTCAGTGGCCCCCCACACTCTGCAGGGACACAGACACGCCAGATTTACCCCTGCCCCTCTCCCTTCCCTCCATCTCCCCGCTCCCCGCCCATCCCCGGCTGCCGCGGGCTCTGGGGGCTGCAGGTGGGGGTCTGTCCTGCCCACCTTTGTGTTTCAGGCTGCAGTTGGCCTCGTCGCTCCTGTCCGTGCAGTCGTGGAAGCCGTCGCACACGAAGCCCAGCTGGAGGCAGAGCCCCTGGTCACACAGGTGCTCGTCCCAGGCGCAGCTCTCTGCACGCAGCCACAGACAGCCAGGCTGGCGGGGGGGTCCCAGCGGGCACCCTGCCCTTCCCGCGGGCTGTGCCCAGCCCTGAGGGACCCTGGCAGTGCCCTGGCACGGGGGACTCACTCTCGGCCGGGCTCACGGCGCGGTAGCGGGCGCTGAAGCCCTGGGCACCCACGCTGCTGTCGGACACGAAGGTGACGCGCAGGCGATTGGAGGCGGTGTTGAAGGTCGGGGGGGGCACGTTCCCACAAAACCTGGGTGTTGGGAAGGATGAGTCAGGAAAACCTTATAAATATGATTGCCTAGCAAAAGATTTTTGAGAATATGGAAACCATAAGCGAGATTGAGATGAAAGCAGCTTTCGACTGAGCGGCTGGAGAACAGCAATGTGGATGCTTGAAGGTCTTCTCCTTTTGTTAAGATAACGCCAGTTGCTGCAAATACCAAAGAGCCAGCAGAGACCCTCTCCAGGCATGACAGGAAGGGTCCGAGATAAGGTTTAGAGATAAGAAAGCAGTAAAACATGGTAATGTAGCGATTCCTATAGGTTGTATGTAAATGTTAGA
>JANRGV010000059.1:4865720-4906716 GCA_024734035.1 Alethe castanea | reverse complement strand
AAGCTGGGAGGAGGAGGAGGAAGGCAGAGACATTTGGAGTGATGGTGTTTGCTTTCCCAAGTCACTGTGACCTGTGATGGAGCTTGGCTTTCCTGGGATGGCGGAGCACCTGCCTGCCCAAGTGGGGAATGAATCCCTGGTTTTGCTTTGCTTGTGCACACTCCTTTACTTTATCTTTTTATCTCAACCCATTTCTCACTCTCTGCCCAATCCGACGGCAGGGGAGAGGGCAGGGCTGAGCTGCCACCAGGTGTGATGGCTACACTCGACTTCTTATCAAACCAGACTTAGTTTGGTTCAGGCTCCCAAGGAAGCAAATGCCTAGGCCAAGAACTTTTCTATTTCCAACCTGCTATCTGAAAACCCACAAAGGAACAGGGTGACATGGTGAGCATTGATGCATATGAGCTTGGAACCAAACACTGATGATGTGATTAATGCATGAACAGCAGGTGGTTCTTCCAAGACAAATTTGCCAAGGAAAAAAAAAAAAAGTTGTAGGTGCAACGAGTCTCACTCTTATCTTTGACTTTGCTTGTGATTTAACTAGGAGCCAACCACTTAATTCCACAGGTAGGAAAGCCTGAGCTCCTTGCAAGCTCTCCCTGCCAAGAAGCAGCTGAACAGCTATGATCTCTCCTGGACCTGGGACACTTCTCAGGGTGACTCCTTGAGGTTGAGTACTCCTTGAGCTTACTCTGAGTCTTTTAAACTGTGATCTATCCAACACCTTTCCCTGTGTACCTTTTCAAGTCCCTGGATCACCTTTGTGTTCTATAATTTGTGCTCCTATACTGTAAACCATACAGGGTAGACTCATCTGCCTTGGGGGAAGGTGAGATTCTATACATAGTTCTTTTCCTGCATTTTTTTATTTACTTTCTCATCAAAGGACTCGGACATATGTGGAAAAAGACTGCATTTGATCTGAGAGAGCAGAGCAACTCCTGCATGTCCAAGGAAGCAAGGCAATGCTTAGAGAACAGCAACTACCTCCCATGTATCTTAAGGCCAGTGTCTATGTGTTAAATCTCTGTAGGAGCCACGGACAACTACAAAAGGCAGCTCTCTTCCCTCCAGCCTGCCACATTTCATCACATCTGTTATGAACATATGTAGCTTCGCTGCCTTACTCAACATGGTAAAATTCAAGAACAAAGATTCACTTAATTAATCCTGTTGAGAAAAGGGGAAATGATGCCGAGAGGCTCCAGATATGCCTGCAGAAGTGACTCAAAGCACAGGATGTGAACTCACCTGTTCTCCATATTCGATCCACTTGTCTTGGTTACTCTTCCAGTACCAAATCCACTGTGTGGTCAGTAGGAATGTGGGTTTTGTGACCGATGACGGTGTAGAGAGGCGTCGAACCAAAGAAGAAAAGCAGGTCATTGTCTGGAAATTAATGTTCCTACTTTGCAAGCTGTAAGGACAAATTCAGGTTTATTATAATTAGCAGTGCATATTTTATCCTCTAATCCCCAGTTTAAGCTGGTGCCATTTTCTTTAATATAATGTAACCAAACTTCATTAGATCTGAAATAGGAGTATTTATTTCCCACAGCATATGGCAGCTCTGAAAACCATTCCTAAGCTTCAGAAGTGAACTCTGGCCTGTGTGACACCAAATGGCACCTCAGTCACATGTGGCACTGCCAGCTTTACAGACAATGTCAGGCTCCAAGTACAGTGCGGCAAAACGAACTTTTGTGATAACTAAGTGTGGTTACAGTCTTTCTCAATACAAAAGCAGAATGTGCAAAGTGTGTGACTGAATTTGCTAGCAAACACCTGCAGCCTATCAACTTCGTTCTTTTTCTGCCGTTACAACGGATGCAATCACAGCAACCACAGCTGTGAGTTCTGCACACTGGATTCAACACACTGGATTCAACACTGGAGCCACCTGGGCTCTTACTCCTGTGAGGTTTGAAAAGTTAACTCCCAGGTAGGAAGACTTCAATGGCAACCTCCTCTTGGGAATATTGCTTGTGATCTCCAGAAAACTGCAAATAACAATCATCTGGTGCCTTAAGAGGCATGGGCCAAAACCAGAACACCATTCTGAGAAGCCAAACTTGAGAATCCAGGTGGCTTTACGTGAGAGTTTTCAGAAAGGAGTTAAAAGGAAAACACACTCTTAAAATAGAAATAAAAAAGAAGAAAAAACAGATACACAAAGGACATTTTATAAAATGTCTCTAGGCACGTAATAGATTACTTTTATTGTTATTACAGCTACTAGCAGTAGTAGGAAAGAAATAGCCATAGAGAAGGACCAGCTCTGAAATGTTGTCTAAAGGTCCAGCTTCATTACTCTAAACTGATTAATAATCTGAAATACTAGTATTTTAAACAATGTATTCCACTGGCTTTTTACCTTGTACAGAGTTTTAAATGCAAGATATATTTTTGTTATTTTCAGAAGACAAAACTTGAGTGAGATTTTCATGCAATCACTCTTACTTTGCTTTTTTAAAAGGAAAAATTCTTATTTTTACATCCTCTCAGCTGCTGAGAGGCTCTGTAACCAGAAGCTCAGAAGTCAGACATCTTTACAAAGAAAACAGAAGTTTTCCTACACAGTCTCAATCACAATACTCCAAGCAAGTAGTCCAGCATTACTATACCTGCTGTTCTTTGGGTCACAATAGGCCTTTTCAATTTCCTCCATCATGGAAAGTTCACGCCACAACAACCCATCATGAATCTCCCATTTATATGGCAAATGGTAATGAACAGATTTGCATTTATCTGTAACGAAATCAGACATAGTCAAGAACTCTGCAATCATTAACAAAGAGAGCAAGACAAGAAAAAACCAAAATAGAACCAGCATCTTTTACACCTTGAGGCTTTCTTTCCTGGTCTTTGGTATAAGCAATGAAGACAAAGTGCTGCAAACAGAAAGGGAGTGTGTTTCTGCAGTCTTACCAAGAAAAGCAACATACATATCTATCTATCGATCTGTCTTATCTACACACTCTGCCAAATATATTTGAAAGACACCAGAATCGTCTGTTTGCCGAGACACAACATTGGCAGCAGGGAGAGCAGTGCCACAGACAGGAAGTGCACGTCATGTGTCACACAACCATGTGTCTTAGCTGTAAAAAGTCTAGCCTACAAATCACATAAACACTCTGATATATTTGGTTCTCTTTTCCTTAGTCCCTTAGAACTCATGGGGTGGTTGCCAAGGTCTGAAAGGTTTTCTTCCAATACTCCACATCCAAGTACGGACCAAACATCTTACAATTTTCTAGCTCAATGTGGCAAATAAAGCACACTAACACTCCAACAGTCACTTGAGTTTAGTTATCTGGTGGTCACAGAATGGCTGCTTTGAGCCTGACCTTCACAGTTTCACCCAGGTACACCATTCACATTATACAGGGTGTTTTGTCAAGACCAGGTGGTCAGAGGAGTAGCAGTCCTTTAGAAACTGACTGGACAGGTTCAGGGAAAGACAATGTCATGGTACCTCCTCATAATAAAGGAAGAGCCAAGCCTGGGGGTTACATGATTCTTCAGGGACAGCTCCCAAATACAATTACTTATATTCTCCCCTCAGATCTCTGTTCTGGACACTACCAAAAAGACAATGGATTAGATTTATCTTCAGCTTAGCTGTTACAACTACTGTGGTTTTTTTAAGATGTTTTAACACCTCAGATCACTTTTTAAAGGACTTAATGAGGGAGAATATGGTTATTATTATATGGTTATTATCTGAAGCACATAGGATGGATACAGAAGGAATCAAGTGTGGCATACATTTATGAGCTATCAATGATGACAGCATAAAGTGAACTCATAACTTGATCTTCTAGCTACAGAAAGGGCTACACTTAAAGGGCTTTAACACAGAAACATACCCAAAGCCTGCCCTATCAAAAGATGAGAAATAGGCTGGATTATCCAGAGGAGAAAGGGTTAAAGTATACCATTTGGCTTTTCTCTGATTATGTTTGTAATTCTGACAGTGTTTATTAATTACTTGGAAAGAAAATAAACTACTGAGGAGGCACAGTTGTCACCACTAGCCCAAGTCACTCAGCAGGAGTGCCTCTGCAGACAACTCTTCAACAACAATATTATTTTTCACAAAGCTTACCCTTGTTTTTGCAGTACTTCCAGACATAAAACAAACAGATCTCATCACAGTTATCTTTTTTGTTGTCCTTTGAAGCTTCATCAGAGGATCTGTCCTTTTTACCTACAGCAAAGAACACAGCAGTCCATATTTGCTCTAAGAGAAAGATCCTGCATTTGGTACTTCATCCCAGAAGTAACAAGGATTTGATAGCAGTAGCAAAGTCAAGCAGTTTCAGAATGTATCTCCCATACAGCCCAACACAGAAGTCAGGGCTTTGCAACTGAACAATAAACCCTGACACCGGAAGAAGTCTCAGCGCAGAACAACACAGGGTGTGACTGTCTATGGTTCTTGCAAAGAAGCTTTGTCTCCACGCCAAGCAGACCACAGGGTGTGTAAATGGCAATGTCAGCTGAGCAGACTGACTGGGGGTAGAAATGTTTCTCTTCGAGTCAGCCAGACCAGCATGGGGGCAGTGAACATAGGGCTCCGCCCCACGCAGAGGTATTAAACCTAAACAACCAACCAAAGAATTCTGGAAACAGCAACAGGCTTGAGCTAGCTTCAATTTCCCCAGGGACTGGGGACACCCAGTGAGTATATACTGAGACAGTGAGTATATTGTACAGATCTGCAATGGGAATCCCATTACTATTGTGACTGAACTGTGCACAGTAATTGCTGTGTTTTTTAAGTCAATATTTGTATTTTGTTTCTAGTGGACTTTGCATCACTTTGCTACATCACAAATGTCACTGTACTGGACATGGCTAGAATAAAATTTTCTTCATAGCAACCCACATGATGCTGGTTTAGATTTTGGACCAAAACAATGCTGGTAACATGCTCATGCCTCAGCTTCTGCTCAACAGTGGTAGACATCAAGGCCTCAGTTTTCACCCTGTCCCCAGAGTGGAGAGAATCAGGGGTGCACAATAGCTTGGGAGGGGACACAAGTGGGCATGAAACACTAATCTTAGAAAATTAGCATTTTAGTTACCTTGCTGAAAATAATTAAAAGTTAGATGTTAGAAGGAAGTAGTTATCTAAAACTTAAATAATCTATTGTCTGTCATTTTATATTTGCTCAGCTGCGCTTACAATGGGAAAAGACGAAACTAGTGAGCAGACCCAAAGAAACATAGACAATGCAACCAGAAACCCATCCTTTCTTCTTTGAAAAATTGGACTATCCCCAGAAATCATTTGTATTGTCATTGATAGAAAACATTAAGAGTTTAGGGTGAGGAAGTCTCGCCTTACTTCCTCCTTTTAAGACTCCTCCCCATGAAAACAACCCCAGACTTAATTTAAGAAGTCAATCACACATGCTTAAGAGCTATTCAAGCTAATTACCATAGGAAGCGGGGCATGGGAGGGGCTGTTATTATGAATATGTATTTGTTTGAATCCTTTGCCAATAAATATACTCTGTGATCACCTGTGATTTTGCAGTGCGTATTAGAGGGTTACCTCTAATGAATAAACACACACTTTCTAACTTTAAATTGTTAGAGTCTTTTGTCCGTCACAGTTGAGTATCGGTATTAGACCAATACTCATATTTTGGTGAATCAGGAGAACGGGGCTGGCCTGCTCACCTGAGCCAGCTCTGAGTCCCCTCGGGGCTCTGCAGTGACCTGGGGTGGTGGGAGGTGTCCCTGAGCATGGCAGGGCTGTAGCTGGATGAGCTTTACCATCCCTTCCAACCCAGGACATTTTAAGATTCTGTATGATTCTGACACCAAATTTTTATGGACTCAGCGCTGCTGGTCTTCAACATCAACTCTCAGACATCTACACTTAATTTAACCCACTCAAGATCCAGAGCAGAAGATCCAAACCTGCTGCAGGCAGAAATCCCATCTCCAGGAAAGGTGCCTGGATGTTGTTCACATCTGTGTTCCCTTTGAAAGCCCTTGGTGCATCTCTGCAGCCTCACTCTGAGCAGGGGTGCACGAGGAGCTCGTGGATTTTAGACCCTGCCCAAAGAATCAAGCCTGCTCCTGTGTTTGAGGTGTCCTGGCTGGGATTGCTCCTCAGCCTTGCTCTAGGACACCCCATAGACAGCAATAAACACACCCTGTCCCCTCAGGACACTCCCAGGTCCTACCTCCGACTGGTCAGAGTGTCGAAGGCTCCACAAAAATTCCAGCATTGCCATAAAAATTGCTACGATTAATCCACAGATGAGCACCACGAAGATTCCACCAATGTTCTCCATTCCCAAGCCTAAAATAAAGCAGGAGGGACACTCTGGAGAGGCAGACACATCATAAATCTCAAGTATCACTGCACAGAACCCCCAGGTTTTGCTGTTTTGTTGGCATTGTAGATGGCCCCACCGAGCCTGCAGTGTCCTATTAATAGCTCCCTGCATGACTCAGATGGCCCAAGTGAGTGACTTGCAATAACTGCAGGATCGAAGATGCCTTCTCAGAAATGATGATTTCGCAGATAAACAGCCAGAATGTTGGAAGGAAGCACAAAGCAATTTGTGGACAAACCGAAAACAGGAGGGGAAAAACGCAGGATCAATGGGGCACATTAACCCCTGCAAATTATTCACCGAGGCTTTGAACTTGAAAAGGAAGAGGAGCAAGGTTGCTAAAGGAGCAGAGATAAAGAAGACAGGGAAGGGCTTTAAAGGAAGCTGGCACCACGAAAAGCTCCTTTGATTGCATCATAAAGTGCTGCAGGGAAATGATTCTGGCTGCAGTGGGGAAGGAGAGGCTCCAAACAAGAGCAGGATGCTGTGTCACACTGCAGGGTGACAAAGTGGGGTCCCTGCCACCCAGGGGTACCTGGTTGTGGGTTGGGTGTCTCTGTCCAGCACCCCTGGCCCATGGGGAGGAAATATTCCCTTCCATGGACAGCTCATCCCACCTCCCTCACACAACTCGCTTCCTGCGGGATGACCACCATGCCTACCCAGCCTGCACTCCAGAAAGTTCACCAGCTGAAGGAAAATTCACCCCTAAAAACCTGAGCTTTCCATGTGCTGAGGCCATCACTTCACTGCCACCTCAGCCCTGGTCCCCAAAACTGTGCCCCCCACCTGCCTGTGAGATGAACCAACCTCAACATTTGCTGTCCTGGGATTTGGTTCATCTCTCCTGTGTTTGGTTTGGGTTCCAGATTGGATTGATTACTAAAAAAACATGTGCTGTGCCCTGGGCTGGCTGTGTGAGGCCATTATTTAACAAAAACATCTATAAAAATCTTCCTCTCCCTCCTGCAGCATTAAATCAAAGTGTAAGAACCGATGATTTATTGACTTCATCTTGGCATGGCTTTTAGACATAAAACCTCACCAAAATCCTTGTAAATCGCTGACCTGTTTTGTTCTAAAACCTAGCAGGTCACATTTCTGCCTCCTCCTCCGTCATTCTTTTGGCACCACCCCCAGAGCAAAGCAAGGAGTCTGTAAATCAGAGACTTTTCCAGAGGTGCTTCCATAGCAATGGCAAGGCAAAAAAGCCACCCCAGAATCACAATTCAGACCCAAAGGTAAAGGCCATCCCCTCCTCCCAGCAGCTCACAAGGTGAATTTAGGGTTTGTACCTCTCTTTGCATGCTCCTATCATTCTGTCTGGGTGCCACCTCGGACACCCAGGCTCACTGAGAGATATTTCCTTTCTCCATACAGCTGCAGCCTTCCTCATCTCCCAAACTGAGGGAGTGAGCCATGGCACAGAGAACAAATCAGCACAAAAACTTGCCCAGGGTCACAGATTGTGCTGGGTAGTGCCAGAAACAGCTCAGCTTCCCCCTTCCAAAGCCATCTCAAAGCAGTCCCCAGCCTAGATTTCACCTTAGAGTTGCTTTTGGCACAACCCACAGAGAAAAAAACCCCTTCCACCTTCAAAAGTAACTCCTTTAATACCAATAATCTGATGTCTTACACTTTCAGCCTGCATATAAATAACTGGGGCTGTCTTTAGAGCAGCACTGCCCAAAAGTGAGCATCACCTTCCAGCCCCGTGGGGTCCCAGCAGGAACTGCACAGACACACACACACCTACACCTGCTGCAAGGTCAAAACCCCAAAAGAGCTTCCCCAGACCTGGCTTGGCTCTTTTCTCTGCTCTCACAAAGGTCACAAGGCTGTGCTTTTAACTGGGGGGCCTGCTGGCCTGCAGAAAACACTTGCTGAGGAAAGGGCGGCTGCCAAAACTAAAAAATGCAGCAACTGTGTTAAGCTGGCAACTGTTCTCACGCTGGGACATCAGCCTAATGTGGTGGCTTTTATGGCAATTTGCATAGCATTACCCAAAAGAATTTGCTCCTCAGTTTACAAATGTACTAATAAAGTCCTTGTGTCCCTTCCCCTGGCTGTTTAAAAGACACTTTCACTTGGAGCCATTAACCAGCGGGCCTGTGGTGGAGATCCATCTCTCTTCAAGGAACTCAGGATTTTGGTCTGATCCCTTCAGCCATCCATTTTCCCAGACATTCATTAGAAGCTAATTTACCCTCCATATGCCTCCAATATTTGTCATTTGGTTGTTCCCGCTATCTCTGCCCCAGGCAAAAACACACAGCGTGAGGCACAGCAGAGCTGTTTGGCTTTCTCCTTGAATTGTGAAGGAAGGAATCTCAGGTCAGGAGAAGGGGAAAAAGTGATTCCCAGGCAGGAAACCTGGCAGACACGCAGCTGGGAGTTCATCCATCACCTCTGGCCAGGATGCTCCTGTGCCTGGTCCCTTGGGGGTGCAGGGCTCACCTTTGGCTCTGTGATCCTCCTCTTTGGGGCACTTGCCTCCTTCCCACCACTTGCGCTTCAGGATTTCCAGGCGGTTGTTCTCCTGCAGCTGCAGGATGGCCAGGTCGAACTCGTCGCGGAACACGGAGCCTGCAACGCCGAGAGGGACGTGGTAGGGCCCCGCCTTCCTCCCCATCATCATCATCATCATCATCATCCTCGCCTCTCACCCCACCCCAGCGTGCCCAGCTAGCACAGCTCCTCCCTGGGCAGCTTGGAGGGGCTGCCAGTCCATGCAAGCCATGGAAAGCTGCAGCCACCCCCTGGGAATGTCACCTGGTTAATGTCACTTGTGGAAGGTGACTTTATCTGGCTACCAGGAGCCACACAGGCCACTGGAGCAGGTCCATGACAAGGAAAGCTTTGGTTTTTGAATGAGCAGCTCAGTATCCTGCTCCTGCAGACCATGGAGGTCCCTCTCTTGTCATTCCACCTCCAATTCAACCTTGTTCTAATGCTCCTTCCCTCAAACTGGTCACAGAATAGAAATCCTGAGTTGGAAGGAGCCCAAGGATCATGGAAGCCAAAATGTCCTTGTTAGAGCAGCTCAGTCCTGTGCTGGCCATGGAGCTCTGCTGCAGTCCCAGTGTCTGCTACCACAGACTCTTGTCTGGTACAAGAAATCCTTGTTTGCCACCAGAGATCCTGAGGAAGGGCCATGGGAAAGACTCTGCTTGTCCCAGTAACTCGGCACTATTGTCCCAGCCAGCAGCTTTCTGCTCCTCTTATCTGCTACGGTTTCACTGTTTAACAAGACAATGTCAGAACAAATTTAGCCCTGAAGGTAGGGATTTGTACTCAGTTTGATCAGGTTGCTGCGACTTTACAAGCTTACCCATGTTCCCTAAACTAGAGTGGCTGTTTGTGTGACGGGGGCCTTATGTAATCCACCTCAACTTTGTGTTGCTAAATGCCAGGGCTTAAAGGTCAGGACAAGGCTTCCAGGCTGTCCAAAAGATCAGCGGATCGTTTGGAATAACAACACTAAACCCTTATTTAGTGGTGATGTTCTCTTGCGGGCTCATACACTTGAAAGACAAAACCCCTGCATTTGTTGAACCTGATGATGAGCTGAGATAGTCCCTGTATTGCCCAACTCTCTGGCCTGCAGTTTCAAGAGCCACCAGCTGTTAAGACATTCCTGCTAAAAACTACCAGAGTTGCCACAGCATTACTTTGACATCACTTCTGGGATTAAAACGAGGAGCACAAAACGATGCACAAACACTGATTGGGGAAGGAAACAGTCAGCAAAGAGAAGGTATGCAGAAAACAAGCAGCAATTTTGAGACATCTTTTACACGAATTATTGAAAGAGCCGCGGTCGCGTCTCACATGGCTCTGGACCAGAGCAGGGCCTCAGGTAAGAAATCAAAAGGACCCTGGGCAGAGCTGTGAGACGCAACGTTGGCTTTTAGAGCCGGCGCAGCCTTTGGAACGCTCCTCTGCCGACAGCTGAGAAGGACTAGAATTGTTCTTCACTGCCTACCGACGGGCATGCCAATCCCGTAGCCCTTGGTGTCCAGAAGGCCCCCGACCTGCGTGAGGTTGCAATTGCGCTGCCGATAATACTCGTTCATGGTGGACTCCAGCAGGAAGGCGTAGTTGGAGTTCAGCACGCGCGCGATGCCCTCCTCCGTGCTCTTCACGAAGACGCTGGGCTGCTTGGAGTACATGTAGTTCCACATCCGCTGGTACGTCTGGTAGCGGGAGTTCTGCGGGGGGGAAAGAGGCGGCCACGGCTCAGGGAGGAGATTTGGGGTCAATTAGAGGCCTAAAATTAAACACCGCTGCAGAAAGGCCACAGTGGAGAGAGGAGTCAAATCAGGTTTCAGATTCAGGAAGGATTTTGATGTCGCATCTTTCTTTGTCTCAAAGAGGCATCAAACATACCCCAGATATGTTGGGAGTTTGTTGGAAAAGCTGGGCATGAAACGCCCCAGTTCGAACAGGGGCTGGCAAAACTCTATGTCTACATTTTAGAAAAAATCATAATTTCAGTAACCACATATCAAAAGCACACAAAGAAAGATGGAAGAAATAGCTCCTGCTTGGTTGATTGAAAACCTCTGGGTGCTCCCTATAGAGCTCAGACCGTACTGACCATCCCTCAAACATTGTCCCAACAGTTCTGCAGTGTCAGAGCCAGACTCCAGCACCCTGAGGAGGGCACCAAGGGCTGGGGGCAGCACAAAAGCTCTCTGGAGATTGTCGCTCCCAAATTTTATTCAAAAAATAATCCAGATTTGGTTCACCCCCCGGTGAAGCAAGCTAAAGTGCTGGCTGAAAAGAACTGGGTTTTTTTGTCATTGATTACAATAAACTAAAGCTCAGCCAGCCTCAGATCCTCAGAGTTTGCCGGTGGTTGAACCACTTGGTCTGATGAAAAGAAAGCTGAGAGTGATTAATTTCTCTTGCCTGGGTGGGCAGAGAGTGAAACCTGCTCAGCCAAAGACTGAATACAAACACCCCTGCCCTACACAAGCAGTTTCATACTGTCAAGGGCTTGTTTTCTGTGACTGGTGAGCAATGCTGGAGAGCCTGGGGGAATCTGCTGCTGACCCAGTTCCTGTCCTCATCTGTCCAGCTCTGTCCTCTGGGTGCAGCCACTTGGGCAGGAGACAGATGAGCAGGGGGGTTTGGTCCTGAATCACTGCCTTTTTAAACCTTAAACTGTGTGTCAGTGTCAGGGGAAGCACTGCCAGGACAAGGTGCCTCAGGAGGGGACAAACATTCCTTCATGCCCCCAGGAAGGGAGGGGGATGGAGGCAGCTACCCAGCACTACTTTAACCTCCCCATCCTTACACCAGAGGCAAATGGATGCCAACACAGTCTAAAGCACCGCAAAACCCTCTTTTCCTCTCTGATTTCCTCACTGCCAGGCAGTGCAGAGACACAGCCAAGGGTTTAAACTTGAAAGCTTTCCTCAAGTGAGCCCCTCCTATACAACCACTTAACTCACTTAGGCTCTGCTCAGCTCATTTTAGATGTAAAGTTTGGCTTAAGAGTAGCTCTTTTCCATACCCCTGAAGAGCATAAAGTTGGGCTGAAAAGCTCAGGCTGACTCCAGAGATTTTCCAGCCTTCCAAATTCAGTTCAGACTCAGAGTGGGGGGAAACAGTGAGCACAAGCTCTCTCTCCTTTTGGAATTTCAACAAGTAATAAATAAATAAATAATCATCAAGCAGTTCTTTGTGCATTCAGAGTGCAGAAAAGACTCACTCATTTATTTCCCTTCTGAGCAGAGCAGAGAAGATAAAAATTAAATTGGGCTAAATGGCCCACATAACTTTGCATGCACTTGACTTATGTCAGTGCCACTGACCTCACACAGGCTCCAGCACTTTGACTTCTGCGAGCCTGCCTGGGCTGTGCAAATGTTTCTTTGCTTATCCCACCTGAAAGACTCTCAAATAAAAGCTGTAACCATGTGGAGACCCGTGAAAATCTGACTTCCATGGCAAATTCCCTTCTGCGTCCTCCACCACGCCTCTCCCACCATTCATGTGCAGAGTGACACGGGCACAGCAGGCTGAGGGGACACCCAAATCTGACTGAGGGGTGCCCTGTGCACCCCCTGCCCCCCAGGCAGCCAAAGAACGAGGTTTACTTGGAAGAAGGTCATGCTGGAGCCGCCGTGGATGGTGCCGTACTCGATGGTGGTCTGGTCAGCGAGGTCATCCACGGACTCGATGGGGACGTCCATGCGCTGCACGGTCAGGAACGCCGCCAGGTTGGCCGTGTAGGAGGAGATGATGATCAGGGTGAATGCCCACCTAGGGAGGGGGAAAGGAAGATGTGGTTTCCCTCAAGAAATCTATAGGGGAGGAAGAAATAGCAATGCCCTATAGATATGATTGCCTAGCAAAAGATGCTAAGAATATAGAAACTGTAGGAGAGATTGAAATGAAAGCAGTGCTCGACTGAGTGGCTGGAGAACAGCAATGTGGATGCCTGAAGGTCTTCTCCCTTTGTTAAGATAACGCCAGTTGCTGCAAATGTACCAAAGAGGCAGCAGAGACCCCTCCTGGCATGACAGGAAGGGTCCAAGATAAGGCTTAGAGATAAGAAAGTAGTAAAACATGGTAATGTAACGATTCCTATAGGTTGTATGTAAATGTTAGAGAATTTGTATCTTGTACTAGATAGGTTAGTGAGAGAGTAGAATATTCATAGAAGGAGATTTAAGACTTTGTAAGAGGAGACCATGCTCTCTTGCTCTCACACCCTCGGACACCCTCTTGCTCCCTTGCTCTTGTCCCTGCACCCCTCACCCTTGTTTTACCCCCTTTGTTATTTTACTCCTCTGGGCCTGCTTTGAGCAGTGTCTGGCAGCTCCCAGCTGAGCCCTGGAATAAACTGCAATCTTCAACACCAGAATATAGAGAGTTCCTGAGTTTGTCCTGACCACCATCCACCACCAGCTCCTACAGGGGGCTCCCTGCTCGCTGCTGCCAGCCCAGGCTCACCGGGAGTCGTTGAAGCTGTGCCACTCGCTGGACACAGGGCTCTTGCAGTAGGCTGTGTAGTGTCCCCCCATGGTGGTGCCCGAGTGGTTGGAGACGGCGTAGAGGTTGTAAACGGCGTGGTCTGCGGGGAGCAGGGGTGCTGCTCAGTGCCAGAACCCTCAGCAGCCTGGATTCTTTGCCTCCCACCCCTCCCACCCTCTGCCCCCCACCAGCTGGGGACACCAGGAGCCCAGGAGTGAGCAGGAGCTCAGGGCTGGGATTAGAGGCACTCACTGCAGCTCTGCGAGGCCAATTCCCGGAGGTCCAGGTCCTTCAGCGGGAAGTTGACAAAGGTGGTGAGTTTGCTGCTTCGTATCCTGGCCTCAGAGAAGCGCTTCAGGTCTGGAGGGTCAGTCAAGGAGCCAAAGGGACAAAGGGGAGCCTGCAGTAACCCATCTCTCCCCCCCATCCCCATCCCTCTGCCCAAAGGATACGAAGCACCAGGATCTTGGGGAACTTCTGGATGCTGAATTTTTTTGTGCACCTTGTCCTGGCTTTGCAGCGACAACACGTCTGCGGGAGGCAAACAGCACAAGCAGGAGGGTGAGGGCACTGCCCACAGTCCTGCCAACACAAGCACAGAGGGGAGAAGGGGCCCAGCCTGCCCCAGTACCGGTTTCTCATCCCCATCCAGCACGTCCTCTTTGGTGAAGAGCCGGAGGCAATCCATGAGCGTCACCTCCCCATAGCCTTTCTGTGGGAGTAGAGTGATGGTTAGGGACAGGGAGTGTGGGACAGGGAGTGTGGGACAGGGGGCGTGGGACAGGGGCATGGGACAGGGATCCTTGGGGCTCCCTCACCTTGGGGATGGGCAGGGACAGGTCCCAGAAGGGGTCGAAGGCTGTGGAGCAGTAGCCGCACTCGCTGCAGGTCAGAGAACTCTTCAGCTGCCCAACGAAGAGGTCTGGTGGGGTGGGACAGAGCAGGGTGAGACCCCTGGCTCCCCACTCTGCCCCCGGCCCAGCCCTGTCCTCCCTTGGGGCAGCCCTGCTCACCGCTGATGCGGCTGTCCTCCCTCTCCTGGTACCTCCTCCACATCTGCCGGCTCTTCTCGTCGTCACTGCAAGGACGGGGACACAGCAGGGCACTGAGCACGGCCTGGAGGACCAGCCCTGCCACCCAGCCCGGTGTGGTCACTGCCCCTGGGCCGGCCTTGCGGGCAGTGAACTCCTCTGGGGCCGGTGCAGTGCCAGCACTTACGGGAGGTGATCCAGGGTGTCGGTGCTGGCGCGGGGCCGCACCAGCACACGGTTCACCTCGCTGTGCAGCCCGTCCAGCAGGAACCGCAGGAACTCCTGAGCATCCTGCTGGCTGCAAGACACGGGGCATGGCCAGTGAGAGGCTGCAGGGGGCTCAGCTCCCCCCACCACCCTGCGCCCACCCCCCTTACTTGTAGCCGACGAAGCGTGGGGCGTATCGCTGGATCTGCGTCTTGAACTCGGAGGGGCTCACGCTCTCGTTGGGGGACGAGGTCCAGAGCAGCTGGATCAGCTTTGCAAACTCTGCAGGCACAGAGGCAGCTCAGCAGCAGAGGTGGCACTGCCATGGCCCCAAGGGGACAGCTCAGGGCCACGCTCGGGGCTCTCAGGGCCTGATTCTCCACTGGCTGGGCAGCCCAAGGAGGAGCACTGAGCTGTGGTGGGGGTCCCGCAGGACGTGGGGATGTGCTGCAGGAACTGCTGCAGGAATTGCTGCAGGGGAGCCCCCGCAGCCGCCAGGGGCTGGGGATGGGCAGGTACCTGACATGAGCGCCGTGCGCATGCGGCTGTTGTTGTTGAGGTCCCGCAGGTACTGGTTCTGCAGGCAGTAATCCCGCAGCTCCTTGGTGTTGCTCAGGCACTGCAGGATGGAGTTCATGAAGCACTGGGGGAGGCAGAAGAGAAAACCATGGCAACGGGAAGCAGAGGGAGGCAGGCCATGGCAGGGGGACACCGGGGCTGGACGGGCACAGGATGGGGGTGAAGCCCTGAGCAGCAGGGGATGCTCCTCTGCAGGCAGCACCGTGGGGAGAGGGGTGCAGGGAGCTGCCAGGGTGAGGGTGTGGGTGCTGGGGGCGAGGTGAAGGGACAGAGCTCCCCCTGCCCCACAGATGTGCCGGGTGTGAGCCAGAAGCCTGGGGACACACTCACCGTGTTGCCGAGGTTCCGCAGGCCGGTCAGCCCCTGCACGGCCTTGGAGCTCTGCAGAGAGAGGGAGCAGGGCTTGGAGGGAGGCGGGCTGGCCATGCCTGTGGGCAGCCCAGCGAGGCCATGGTGCCACAGCCCTGCCTGTGGAGCAGAGCCTCAGCTGCGAGCTGAGGCCCCATCCCGCTGTGACATCATGGGCAGAGCCAGCACCCAGCAGCTCTCTGGTGACAAACCATGGCTGGCCTGCTCCGTCCTGCTTGCCCAGGACAATGCACAGGGCTCAAAGTTCTCCCTGCCTGGCCACACTTTCGCCCCATGCCCTGGATTGCAGGTCAGGCCAGCAGCCCAGGCTGCCTCCCCTGGGGACACTGGGGAGTGTGGGCAGTGCCCTGTGCCTGTCCCACGCTGCAGGGGGAGCACAGTCCCCTGTCACTGCCTGTCTGGCTCGCTCCAGGTGTCCATCCCCTCCAGGACATCCTGCACAAGCGCAGCCCAGACTTTGGCACAGCTGTTTTGCAGGATAAAGTCCACCTGGGAAAGTGCAAGCCCAGCCCTGCAGCAGCCAGCTCAGGGAACAGGGCTGTGTGCCCAGTGGTCCTTCCCAGCCACTCGCTGTGCCATGGGGTGGCAATTCCAGGTGCTGCAGGTGCCCCCAGAGCTGGGAAAAGCAAAGATGGGCATGGGCAGCCGGAGCTGGGAAGCATCATCACTCTTTGAGAGCACAGAGGGGTTCAGGGGTGCCACCACCCCTCTCCCAGCGTGCAGGACAGGATGCTGGTGGGGGGCACTGGTGGGAGCCCAGGGGTTCTGCTCCCAGCCCTGCACAGGGCAGCAGCAGGATGAATCTCCCTGGAGCAGGGTGGGGATCTGACAGGGCCTGCAGGGTCACACTGCTGATGGTGCTCCCCCAGACGCCCAGGATCTCAGGATCCTTAGGCAAACGCCCCAGCTGCCCACCTCAGGCTTGAGGAGGAGGAGAGGAGGCGAGAGGAGAGGAGGGGGCCCAGCAGCTCCGAAATAGCAGCAGCTGGTGTGTGTGTGGGAGGTGCTGAGCACCCAGCCCTGACAGCAGCCCAAAATAACCCAGATCCAGTTACACGTGCTCCTTAGCGACGGCACAGGCATCACCCACCGCGGCAGGGACCGGAACCAGCGGCGACCCGGGCACCCTGAGCGGGCACACAGGGCTCTGCCAGGCTGACCAGCTGCCCTCTGTGCCACCGGGTGCCCCTGCAGTGCCCAGAGAGCAGGGCTGTCCCCAGATGGGGCTGCCCACACAGTGCCAGGGGGTTGCTGTCCAAAAGTGCCAGGCAGCTCCCTGGTGCCTCCTTGGGCTGGGGGCAGGCTCAGCTGGACACAGGGTGCCAGCAGGATGTGACAGGTCAGTGCCACACCACGGCTGGAGGAGCTGGCCTGGCTCTGGTCCCTGAGCAGATGGCAGCAGGAGAGGTGGGCCTGTGTCCCAACAACCCACATCCATCCCTCGGAGGATCTGAACCCCAAGGCCCTGCTCGTGTCCCCAGCACTAGCCCAGGGAAGGTCACGGTGCCAGGGGTGAGCAGCAAGCCCCGGGAGCTGCCCCAGCCATCCCCACCTGGACGTGCTTGTCCAGTTGTCCTGGTTGGGCAGCTCCCGCCGTGTGCCAGGAGGGACCGGCCAGTCCTGCCCATGCGGGTGCAGAGCTCCCCACAGATCCTGCATTCCCCCACAGCCAGGTCCTCCCAGAGCCTGGAGAACCCCAGGGCAGGGCTGGAGCTGAGGAGGGGGTGCCAGGCGCTCCCCTAGAGTGGCACAAGCCCTGTGCGCACCGAGGTGCTATTTCCCCCTCTGGATTTCCCTCCCCTGGGTGACTCAACTCCAGCTAATCCCCCTCTCCCGTACAGGGCTTTATCTAGGACACGACATGCTCAGAGGCGGTGAAGGAGAGCTGGCTCACGCGGCGCGGCTGGGGACTCCCCGAGGCTGCACCGCAGGACGGGGACAAGGGACAGGCGATGGGGACAAGGGACAAGATCCTGACCGTCCTGCCCCGTCCAGGTCCGCGTGCCAGGAGCGTGCTGGGGCAGCAGGAGAACCAGAGCAGCCAGACTTACATAAGTGCCCAGACCCTGCCCTCCTTGCCCCTTGCTCTGCCATCCCCGCAGGAGAGATCTGTCCCGGCACTGTGGCTCTGGGGACAGCCAAGTTCACGCCGGTGACGCTGCCAAGGGGCCCGGTGTGGCCAGCAGACCCTTCCTCGTGGTGGGACACGGGGACCTGGCCAAGGTCACCGCAAGGGCAGGGCTGAGAGAGGCACCCAGGTGTCCTGACACGTGCGGTTCACCTGCTCTCTGCCATCCTGGGGACACCGGGACACGCCGTCCCCACGGGCAGCCGGGAGGGCGCCCACCCCAAATCACCCCATCCTCGGGCACGGGGGATGGCACCGGGCACTGCACGCTCCCCAGGGAGGGCACGGGGTGCCCCCTTCTCTGCCCCCGAGCCGGGAGAGGGGAGCTGCGGGCATCTCCTACCTTGGTCTTGTTGAGGACGAGCCCCACGAAGGTGGAGACCAGCAGGGACCCTGGCATGGAGGCGCGGGGCCGCAGGTCCTTGTGAAGGTCGGGGAGCGCGGGGGGCTCCTCGGGCAGCGTCACCGTGTAGGAATCCCTCATGGTGGCCCCGGCGGGCACCGCAGGACGGCGGGGAGCAGCCGCGGGCAGCGGGGTGCCAGGGGACACCGGGCGGGCTGGCCTCGCCCGGGGCTGGCTACAGCGGGGGGCGCGGGGTCAGGAGCGGAGCCCCCCGTGCTGGGCGTGCGGGGCCAGAGCCGCTGCCGGCTGCGGGGCTGACGGCACCTGAGCGGCTCTGACATCAAATGGGTGGAGAGGCGGCAGCCGGGCTCGGTGACGGCCCGGTGACGGCTCGGTGACGGCCAGCCCCCGCGCACCGCGTGGTACAGCGCGCCGGGAGCCAGGGGGGCCCGCGAGGGGCGGCTCTGCCCCGGGGACACGCTCCGGGGCTCCGGGGGGCTGCGGAGATGCTCCCTCGGCATCTCTGTCAGCGGCGATCCCCGCGCTCCCGGACCCCAGCACCGGCACCGTGCGCGCACCGCGGGGGCGACGGGGAACCGGGGAGGAGCGCCTGCACCCCCAATGCTTCCCTAGTGCTTCCCTAGTGCTCCCCAGTGCTCCCCAGGGCTCCCCCAGTGCTCCCCAGTGCTCTCCAGTGCTCTCCCAGTGCTCCACAGTGCTCCCAGCTCGGCGTGCCCAGCGCTGCTGGCACCGGCTGTGCGGCCCCGGGCACGCTGTGCTCCGGGCAGGCACTGGGCAGGGAGCGGGGCACTCCCAGCTGGGGGTTACTCGCCAAAATTGCCTCGGTAAAAGTGGGACTGTAGCCAGAGAGGGGCTGCGGGCTACCCCAAGGGTTGTGGGGCTCCTGGGCATGTGTCTTTCCTGCAGTGCCACTGCCAGGACCCCAGGCAGTGGCGTTTTGGGGGAGCCCCCCTCTTTGGGGGATGCATTAGCGCTGAGCTCAGAGGATATTTCAGTGCCTTGCGCTGGGGAAAAATTCCCTCCAGCTCCTACATGGAGCAAAGACCCCACCTGGTGTCTCCCCTCGGTAAACTGAGGCACGGCACGGGCTGGGCTCCAGCTCTTCTCCTGCAGCAAGGGCAGATGCGGAGACTGGCAGGGAGCCCAGCCCGGCTGTCCTGCGTCCTAGTCCTGCGTCTCCCGCTGCTTCACCCCTCTGACCGCGGCAGGACGAGCCGGAGCCCTGCGCCTGCTGTGCGTGCCCAGGTGTTTCTCTGCTGGCTCAGGGAAATTTCCATGGGCAATCAGGGCA
Organism: Alethe castanea; assembly: GCA_024734035.1. Taxonomy (NCBI): domain Eukaryota; kingdom Metazoa; phylum Chordata; class Aves; order Passeriformes; family Muscicapidae; genus Alethe; species Alethe castanea. The sequence continues at coordinate 4,887,392 of JANRGV010000059.1, read as the reverse complement.
GGGAGTGCGGTTGGGCTGCTCAGACAGAGCCACAGCCTCCAACCTCACCGAGAGGGCTCTAAGCAGAGCCTCCTTTCCTCCTCTGGAGCCCCCAAAACACCCCCATCCAGAGGCTGCTGAATCCTGATGGCTGCAAATGCAGCTTCCCTGTGGAGAGGAGCTCGGCACAGCCAGCGGAGGGGCTGGCTGGGGATGGGAAGGAGGGAGGGAGGAAGGGAGGGAGACTATTTTTGGCACCAGCAAAAAATATCTGAGGAGGCATCTTGCAGCGTTATTCATCTGCAGGGCCAGGTTTCTTTTGCATCACAACAGGAGGCCTGTCGTAATCGGGCCCGCGCGTGCTCACATGTGTGTACATGTACACACCCCGTGCTGTGTACGGCGTACACACACTCGGGCACACGGTGTGCACGCCGGGGCTCACACCCCTCTGCCCTCCTGCAGCCTGCCCTGCCATGCCCAGGAGCACAGCTCCCCAAAACCCGGGGCTCCTGCCGCCCTGCAGAGAGAGACAGGTGGGTACCGAGGGGCAGGATGGGCACAGCCAGCCCTGAGTGCTGTGCAGGGAGCTGGGGCAGCTCTCCCCGTGCTGGCCCAGCCGGTTCAATGGCAAGAGGGCGGTTCAGCCACATCCCGCGTTGAACCTTGTGCCCTGGTGACATCGAGCACCCCGGGCCAAGGACTGAATTGCCTCCAGCCAGAGAGCAGCATGCAGGCTCTGAGGGCAAGGAGAGAGAAGGGGACACCCCTCTGGGTGGGATGGATCACCCAGAGCCAGGTGCCTGCCCTCAGCTGGCCCCTCTGCAGCAGTGACCTTCTGCCGCGGGCAGAGGTTGCCACAGGCCCGGTTGGCACCATGGCAGCGGGCAGGGCCAGCCAGCCCTGGCTGCTGGCCAGGGCTGTCAGCTGCTCAGGATGGGACTGCAGAGAGCTGCCGGCAGTTTTGTGGGTGGCCCTGGCCTTCTGACCCTATGTACACCCAGAGAGGTTAATGGGCCGGCACAGCTCCAGTCCTGCCCCCAGCCAGACTGCCCTTCTCGGGAGCCAGCACAGTTCCACAGGCTGAAACCACACCTTCACACAGCTCCCTCTGCCCACGGCGGGGTAAACTGAGGCACAAAGTGATGGTGAGGGTAGGGACACACGGACACACCCTCACTCCTGGCTGCAAGCCCCTCCGGAGGGTTTCTGTGGCGCAGAGGCAGGCGGTGGCAGTGGAAAAAGGGAAGGGAGGAGGCATGGGGCAGCCCTGCTGCCGTCTGGCTGCGTCAGGAGCGGGTGCTGCTGACACTGCCCTCGGGGCTGGGCAGTGGGGCAGAACCGATGGCAGCTCCGGGGCTGCAGCCTGCGCTTGTTTCCAGCACCTGGCACGGCTGCAGGCACCCAAGTCTGGTTTACGATCGGGACATTTGCTTCCCAGCTTGGGAAAGGGAGGAAATAAACCACAGCAGTGGAAAATAGCAGCTGTGCCCATCAAAGCACCAAGGAAACCTAAGCCAGTGTCACTGACCCTGCCTGCCCTGGCATGGGTGTCTGTCCCAGCGCCCTGCGCCACCTTTGCCACCCATCAGCCCAATGGAGACCACAGCACTGTGGTTTGGGACTTGCACAGCCCCTGCTGCCCAGCAGGCATCCCAAGGGAGCAGGCTGGCACCCCACCCACACCACAGTGGGGTGTGAACCCTGCAGTGGCAGTGTGGGCTTTTGTAAGAGCCGGTGGCTGCAGCAGCTGCTGGATCCCCCCCTTGGTCCCCCCCACCAGGGCCTGGTGTGGGAGGGGGTGGCAGGAATTCCCTTCCACAGCACTGATCCTCCACTCTCCTGACTCCCCAGCCCGCTCCCTCACCCCAGGACTGGGGGCCGGGCATGAGGCAGGTGGGCACAGGGGGTCCCACACCACGGCAGGGCACAGCTGAAGGTGGTTCGTAGGGGAAGGGGCACAAGGAGGAAGATGGAGGCACTGGCTTCAAAGGGAAAAATTGCTGGGGGATTCTTTTCTGCTTCCCTGCGAGCAGGACAAGACTTCTCCTTGGGGTTTGGCGGTGACGGTGGGACAGAGACGCAGGGAAGCAAAGGGCAGGTCAGACCATGGGTGAGTGGAGGGTGACTGGAAAGACAGCGGGAGACAATGCAGGCAGAGCCTGGCCAGATCTTGGAAGGAAACCTGAGTGGAAAATTACCAGGCTGCTCCCCTGCACGGGCTGTGTGTGCGGTGCCTGCTCCCGGCCCGGGCTGGGGCTCTGGGGATGCTGCAGCACTGATGGGGACTCGGGGCACTGGGCACCTGCCAACACGTGTGGTGCTGCCCAGAGCAGCCCTGCCATGGGGAAACCCCTGCTGCCACACAGGCTGGGGCACAGGGCCCCAAACTGGCAGCAGTGGGTGGTGCCAGGGAACTGGCATCATTGGGCACCAGAAAACAAACTGGCAGCCGGGCACCGAGCCACTGTGGCAGAGCCAGCACCAGACAAACCAGCTGTGCCAGCAGGATGAGTGCCCAGCCTGCTCATGTCACCTTCCCTATCTGGGATGAGGCAGCAGGAAATCCTCGTCAGCCCCACATGGGGCCGCAGCCATCACCTGCTGTCACATGCATGCAGAAAGTGCAGCGGGCACAATCCTGGGCACAGGCTGATCCTGCCCCCTCGGGGAGCGTCCCCTGCCAGCACAGCCCCTCAGAGGACACCCGCACACGGCTGCCTCAGCAGCTCCAGCCAGGACTGCTGCCCCAGCAAGGGCATCTCCCAGGGTCACACGCAGAAACTGAGGCACGGAGCAGCACACTCAGGTTCCCAGGCGCAGCGTGGGTGCCTCAGGCTCCTCAGCTCACCACAAGCACAGCCCAAATCCCCCCCAGCACAGCACAGCTCTGTCACCCACCCCCAGGCAGCCCCGCGTACCGTGGGCTCCTGGGCGGACACGTCGCAGTGGTCATCGCTCCTCTCGCAGGGCTGGCTGGCACAGCGGGTGCCCGAGGGCGGCAGGCTGGCCTGAGAGGGGCTGAGGTGGCCGGTGGAGAGGCTGCTGTGGTGGCTTTTCCTCCCGTAGCTCTCCAGGTAGCCACGGACATACTCGGAGTGCGTGGCAGCCTGGTAGAGCCCCTGCAGGTTGCCGCGGCCGCTGAGCGCGCCGGCCGCGGGCAGGTAGGAGCTGTCGGAGGTGTGCAGCCCCGAGAACTCCCGCGCCAGGTCCGAGTGGCTGATGGATTTGTGGCGGCTGAGGGGCGCTGCGGAGGGCAGGTAGCCCGTGGGGCTGCCGGGGCTGCCGCTGAAGGTGTAGCAGGCACCTCCGCTGAGCCCGGCGCCGGGCGGAGCGCGGATGTACGAGGGGCTCAGGCGGATGCTGGGGTCGGGGTACAGCCGGCTGCTGTCGTAGCCGCTGGTGGGGGACAGCCCCCCAGCGTGGTGGTAGCGGGGGGAGGGCAGGTAGCTGGCTTTGAAGCCGATTTTGTCGCTGTCTGCATAGGCGGTGGACAGGGTGGAGCCATAGGAGCTGTAGGAGCTGTAGCCGCTGGGCACTTTGCTGTAGGTGGTCTCGGCGTAGCGGGAGGAGTCCACGTATCGCTTCAGGGTGGAGGAGAGCTGGGACATGCTGCAGGCTGGGGCTCAGCAGGCTGTCCTGGAGGGATCGGCTGCAAGGGAAGAGCACACGGATCAGCTTCCACAGGCCTTGGTCAGCACAGGGCACCCAGCACAGGGCACCCCGCACAGGGCACCCAGCAGCTCCCACCCAGCAGATCCTGGGACACGGAGGGGATCCACGGTGGCCATGGCTCCTGCCACCTGCCAGCCTTCCCAGAGAGCCTGGGACAGCAGGACCCAGCTGGCACTGCCACCTCTGTGCCCCCAGGCACCTCACACCACAGAAGGGAGCCCCAGGGAGCAGCCAGACATCCCCATAGACACAAAGGAACTGCACAGTCACCTCTGCCCCACTCTGGCATCCCTGCCACACCATCCCGTGGCTGTCCCACTCTTGGGGCTGGGGAGATGTCCCCAGTGCCTACTCCAGGTGATGCTCAGGCCCAGCTCTGGCTGAGACAGGCAGGTGGGATGGACTGATCCAGCCAGCCCAGCACCTTCCCTTGGTTACTTACAGGGAGTGCTGGGGCTTGGCAAGGGGCTGGCATTTCAGTGAGAGGGAAACAGAGGCAAGGTCAGCATCTGAGCAGCTTTCCTGTCTCCCTGCCGTGCCTGTGCCCCGTGAGCCCCCATCAGTAATTCAAGCAGAGAATTGGCTCCAATGGTTCTCCTGGTGAGGTGGCAGCCGTGCTCCTGCCAGCTGGGCAGAGCCAGCACTCGGACCCCACAGAGCTGGTGGCTGCCACACAGGGCGGGAGAGGAGCACACAGAGACAGGGACAGAGGCCTCCAGAGCTCACACAGAGCCGACCCGGAGAAGGGACAGGGCAGTGCGGCAGCCAGGGGTCCCCAAACACGGGCTGGCGGGAGCTGGAGGAGAGTTTGGCAGGCTGACGGCTGGATCCCTACCTGTCCCGGGGCTGTGGGTGGCACTGGGGCACGCAGGACCCCAGCCGAGCTGCTCTGCTCCTCTGCCCGGGGACTGCTGTCCCTTCCCTGGCAGGACAGTGGCTCATGTGGCTCCGAGAGTCTCCAGTCACCCGGGAGATGACCCTGATTCAAAGGCTTTTCCCAGCCCAGCCGGGGCGGGCTCTGGCCCGGCTCCAAGCCAGGAGGTGCCGGAGCCTGTGCCTGGCCCGTCCCTTGCACGGCCCCAGCAGCACCGAGGGCGCAGCCGGGCTTGGGGACGGGCGAGAGGAGCCACCAGCCTGCCTGGCCCTGCGGGGACACTGCCCGCCGGAGACTCAGTGTGGAAACACCCCGGGAATGCTTTTAGGAGAGGCAGGTGACAGCCAGCAGCCAGCCCCCGTGGGCTCCTGGCTGGCAGCCTGGCTTTGCCGCTGTTGTTGCTGCCCAGGGAGCAGCATCCCACAGCGGAGAGGGAAATATTTACAAGCGGCAGCGAGGTGGAGCGCACAGACCTGTTCGGGGACGGAGGCTGAAGGGTGAAAAATCTGCTGCCAAATGAAACACCCGGCTCTTCCCAGCCTGGCTGCGGTTGCCCTCACCAGGAGCGTGGCTCTGCCAGTCGGGATTTGACATGGACAGCAGGGAGTTTCGCTCAGAGGGAGTGGGACCCCAGCCAAGGGACTGGCACTCGAGTGCCGGGATGGGAGTGACGGAGCCCCTGGGCTCTCAGGGAGCACATGCCTGGCTGCCTGCCCTGCTGGGGCACGGAGCAGCCTGGCACACGGACTGCCCCTGCTGCCCAGCTCCGAGCCAGCAGAGATGAGCTTGGCTTGGGACAGCGCCAGGACAGCCCCACGCCATCGTTCCCTGCCAGGCGCCCACGCTCTATCCTGGCATCAGCAGCACCAGGAGAGCACCAGTTTGGGAACAGGAGGGCAGCAGGTGCTCCTGGAGGCAGCAGGACGGGGCAGCACCTGCCCTGGGGATGCGGAGGAGCCGATGGAGGGATGCAGGGTCAGGAGCAGACCCCATTCCTTGGGAAGAGAGGCCTTACCATGGAGGAATGTCACATCTGCCAGGCTTGCCTGTGTTTCCAAGTCCCCATGTCACATCCGAGCGGACCCCAGGGCGGCGGGAGAGCGGAGCGTGCCAGGAGCCAGAGGAGCTGAGGGGGTGTGAGAAAACGTCGGTTCCTCCCAGCGCTTCCTGGGCTGCCTGGCCCCTCCCCAGCCGTCATTGTGCTGAGCTTTCCTGCTGCCTGGCAAAGCCCTGGGGCCGGCACGGCTGACTCGGCCTCCTCCTGCACCCTCATCATCCTCCCGGGGTGTCAGAGGAAGCTGAGGCACAGGAATGTCCGGTCTGCGCTCACGAGGCCAGGCAGGAGCTGGGCCACGACATGGGAATGGGACACTGTGGGGCTGCTCGGGGTGATGGGGAGTCCTGCCCTGGCCTCCAGCTCCAGCAGCCTTCCCAGTGGGAAGCTCAGCTCCAAGTGAGGAGGCAAAACCTTCACTCTGGAGGCAGAGAAGCAGGGCTCCTGCTCTGTCCCCTCTGTCCTGCCCGTGCTGGTGGCAGCTGTCCCCTCTGTCCTGCCCGTGCCCAGTGACAGCTGTCCCCTCTGTCCTGCCCGTGCTGGTGGCAGCTGTCCCCCTCGGTGGCCACAGAGCCCCAGAGCGGGCTCAGCTCAGCTTACACAGCGCTGGCTCCATCCAAGGTGTCACAGCACAGCTGCTTCTCGCTTACGCAGGCTCGGAGCTGTGTCCCCTGTCCCCTGAGACACAATGTCCCAGCCTGGAGGTTACGTGGGAGCTCCCAGGACTCTGCAGTGGTGCAGGCAGAGAGGGGACCCTGTGTGAGGCACTTTGCACGCCCCACAGTACAAGCGGTTTGGGGTTGAGGGGCTCTGCGCCCAGCTGAGTGTGCCAGCTCAGGGACAGCCTCCTGCCCATTTCCCAAGGGAAACAAGGCACAGAATCCCTCCGGGTATCCATTTCCCACTAAGGAATGGTGACCCCGAGCAGCCCTGCAGGGAATGTGCCACAAGATGTTTGCTCCCTGGAAGGGACTGGAGTCACCCTTGCTGACACACGGGGACTGCGGTGCCTCGCTGCGTTGCGCCCCACCACTGCCACCCCCCAAAATGACAGGCTCTACCCAAAGTGACTCGTCCAGCCGGGACCAGCCTGGCCAGGGCCCTTCCCCTGCCAGCCCTGGGCTGAGAACCCTCCAAGCTCACAGCACATGGCCGGGACTCATCGCCCTGGGCTCGCTGACACATCCCCACGCTGCTGCGGAACCTGCTGGTCACTGTTCCCCCCAGGCAGCAAAACCCCAAACCCACGGGGGACCCTGACGTAAGACCCAGGGCGTGAGTTACTGCCTTGAGGTCTGTGGGTGCCAAAAAAAAGAAGGGACCCTCGGGCAGGCGGCTCTGCCCACGCCGGGGGATGAGGAGGGTGCCGGGGAGGAAGGCTCAAAGCCAGGATTTTGTGTGAACTCGGAACCTTCTCCCTCTCCCGCTGGTTTTATCCAGCTGAAGGAAGGGCGGGACAGTTTTGTTTGTCTCCGTGTCCCCCTCCCCGGGGCGGTGTCCCCACCGCAACCCCTGCACTCACCTGCATGTGGCTCAGGGCACGGCGAGGGGCGACCAGCCCGGCATTTGGCGATGCCCTCGGGGCCGATCCTCCTTGGGGAGCTTCCCCGGGCACGGAGATGGGCGATGGGGAGGTGGGCAGCAGCCGAGCCCCTCGCAGGGGACAGGACACCCCCGGCTCAGCCCCGCCACCCCGGGAGGGAGCGCAGTGGCCGGAGAGGGCCGAGCCCGAGGGCTGTGGGGCCGCGTAAAAACACCACCGCAGAAATTCAGGGCTCAGGTTACCCGGCAGATAAATATAGTGTCTTTATCTGACCTCACAGGGCTCTGAAATGCTCCTCTCGCATTCCAGCCTGGGGAGGCTTAAAGGGGACGTGAACCCGAGGGGGGCTGGTGGCCCAGGGCAGGGGGGTGCCCGGAGGGGAGGCTGCGGGGGCTGTGGGAATGGAGAGGGAGGACTGAAGGTAAGTGAGGAAAGGAGAGATTTTGGGAGGGAGGTCGAGGTCCGGGAGAGAAAGAATTTAGGGAGAGTTAAGGGAGGAGTACACAACTCGGTGTGGGGGGCAGGGAGGCACAAAAAAGGGGTGGTCGTGGCTGCCAGCAAGGACTGGAGTAGAGCATCAGGGTGAGGGGAGGAGCTGGGCTGGGTTTTGCTCTCTTTGGGGTGAGCTGCAGGGAGAGGAGCCCCCTAAACCTTCAGCAGAGGTGGGCAGGGGGCAGCTGGCGTGGCGTGGATCCGCGGGGACAGCGCTCCGTGGGGACGCCTGGCCCGCCCAGGGTACGGCACCGGCGTGGCCGTGACTCAGGCAGCACCTGCCGAGGGTGTAATTAGGGTGGCATCTCGCTGCCTCCCTCCCTCCCCTGGCTCCAGCCCTTAAACAGGGAGGGACGCTTCGGGGCGTCACTCTGGGTCACCAATGGTGTTAGGGGGTGGTGGCAGGGTCCTGCTGGTGGCTCCCGGTGCCAGGCTGGCACCTTGACGCTGGGCAAGGCAGGGAATTGCTGCTCCAGAGGACACGGGAGCCCCTGGCAGCCCCCCGGGGCAGCGTGGGGGGCTCCAGCAGGACCCTGGGTGGCAGGGACAGGAGCTTTGGGACATGTCACACCCAGTCCCGCTCCCATCCCTGGCAATTCCGTCCCCAGAGGATGGATGGGCCAGGAGCAGATCTGGTCCCCTGCTTTGCCTCCCTGCCACCACTGTAGGGCAGTAGGTGGCTTCTGGGACAGAGCAGGGGGTTTAGGGACAGGGATGGGGACAAAAGGTCTGGGTGCAGGGGCCACGCTCCAGGTGGGCAGGAGGGGTTTGCCCTGCCCAGCAAAGTCGAGTCTTGCCCCTCTGCCTGTTTCTCTCCCACAGGCTGGAGGCACAGAGGGGCTGCCTGGGGGGCTGTACCCCTCTGCAGGGCCCTGGAGACACAGAGGGGCTGCCTGGGGGGCTGTACCCCTCTGCAGGGTCTGGGAGGCACAGAGGGGCTGCCTGGGGGGCTGTACCCCTCTGCAGGGGCCAGCCCCACACAAACCCCTGTCCCCATGCCGCACACACGGGCGCCCGTGGCTCCAACACACAACCTAGGTAGGGTTTTATTGTGCAGACAGAGGAACACTCCTGGATGATAAGGTTTTTTTTTTGTTGTTGTTGCTTTTCATAGGGTTTTTTTTTTTTCCTTTTTTTTTTTTTCTCCTTTTCCCTTAACAGAATTTCTCTGACGACAAGCTGTGGAAACAACTACAAATGTTCACAAAAAAATGAGACTCGAGCCGTGTCCGCGCTCTGCCGCTGGGCTCTGCGCCCGCCCCGGCGCTCACCAGCACGCCCAGGGAGCTGGGCACAGCCAGGCCCCAGCTGGGCACGGCCTCAGCAGCACTAGACAGCAAGCAAGCAGGCAGGGATGGGCAGGGGACGGGCACGGGGGTAGGAAGCAGCTCTGGAGAAGAGCAAGGAGTGGGGAGCAGCTGCTGTGTATTGCTCTCAGCCGTGGTGGCACAGCCTGGGGTTCACCCCATGCACCTGGATGCTCCTGCCTGCCTCTTCCTTTCCCTGTGCCCTCCCCTGGGCGAGGCTCCTCGGGGTCCCGTGGGCAGCCCTGGGCTGGCAGATCTGAGCTGTGCTGGCCATCCCTGTCCCTGCTCTCGCCAACCCCTGGCACCATGCTGGCCTCACCGGGGCTATGGGCTGCCCTTAGGTCCTTTGCTGCTCTTAGAGGGAGACAGGGAAATGCTGAAAGGGAGGAGGGAGAAGGGAGGGGGCACACAGGCTCCTCCCAGGAGCACGGTGGGATTTGAGGAAGACTGCTCTGCCTCTCCATGAGGAAGGACTGGGGTCCCCAGATGTTCCCTTGGGGATGACAAGGTGCCGGTGCAGAGGAGTCCCTGCAGAGACTCTGGGGTCACACTCCCAGAGGGGAACCCCCTCCCACCAGCCAGCCTGGGTGCAGCTCTGAGGGGCCTGGGCAGGGCAGTGGGGCTGTGGCTAGCTCAGAGAGGCTCTGCTTGCCTCCACTGGTGCTGGCAGCAATTCTCTCTTCACAGCTAAGGGCTGGTCCCCAGGGAGAGCGAGTGGTGTCTCTGGCTCAGGCAGCCCAAAGGTACCAGATGGTGGCTGGAGGAGCCTCACTTCCAGCTCAGCTGTAAGAAACAGATTAGGAAAAACTTGTTGCCGAAGCATATTTGCACTGAGCCCGTTCCCAGGGCCCCAGAGGAGCCCTAAGGAGGCAGGGGGGGTTCATGGTGTCACCCAGAGCTGCTCCCCTCTCTCCTCCCAGCCTGCCAGGCCCAGCAGCATGCTATGGCTCCCCTGTCGACTGAGACAGGAGTCATTTTGCACCCTCTCCCAGCCGTGGTAGCTCAGGGTGAGAGGAGCAGGGTGAGGAGTCAGTCACCTGGATGGCAGGCAGGGCAGGTGGGGACACCAAGAGCCCTGTCACCTCCAGGGACCATGGGCACAGCACCCACCACGGGCACCCTCCGCACGCTCTCACATCACCCCTCTCTCTTACCTGCCGGTCCAGCTGTCCTTCCCCAGTCGAGAACAGGCAAACCCCAAGAGTTAAAGGGACGGGACAAGCGAGGCTGAGGCCTCCAGTGCTCCCAGCACAAGCAAACCAGCCAGCCTACGGAGCGGGGAGGCGCCATGGGAGAAGCAACGCTGCCTAGCAGAGCCACCATGCTTCGGAGCGGGGCGCGTGTGCGTGGGATGGCGGGGCTCGGCACGGGACGGTGGCTAGCGTTAGATATACGGCTAAATAGAGATAACACAGAGAGGTTTCACGGCTTCCAGACGCTTCAGCTTCTCTTTCCAGGGGCTGCGAGGAAGGCGGGGTGCTGGGGTGCTCGGTGTGTGCGTGCGTGTGTGTGCGTGCGAGCGCTGCGTGTGTGTGTGTGTGTGTGAGTGAGTGCTTCGCCTTTCACAGGGACACGAAGTCCACGGCTTGCAGGAGAGGCAGGGAAAGGAGCAGCAGCAGGAGCCACGAGGTGTTCTGGATCAAGAGGCTGAAGCCGGCGCATTTCTCCAGTTTGTCTGTGAGGAGAAGGAAGGGGGAGGGAGAGAAGAGAGGCAATGAAATCCCTCAGGAACAGAGCTCAGGCTGGGTGTTCTGACGGTACTGGAACACAGCTTCTTGCCTTTGCTCTGTCACAGAAATGCAGCACATCCCATCCTGGCCTGTTTCCCTCCCAATGTGTAGTAGCAAAGATTTTTTGGGACCCTGAGAAGCATAACCCTGCCTGTGCCTGACTGAGGTGACAAAAGGATGGGCACCAGGTCTCTGCACCTGGAGGACTGCTCCTGTGGGATGTAGGTGTGGAGGATCCCCACTGTGCCCTCTATGGGAGGATATATATGGGAGGTGGGACCCAAGAGAGGCAGGAAAAGCAGTGTGAGATGGGGCAGAGGGAGCCCATCTGCAGGATGAAGCCCACCTGAAGGGTGTGTAAGGGTCAGGACACATTTATGGAACTCAGGGAGGATCTGGGGACACCACAGGGAGCTGTGGTGTTCTTTGCTGGCCCTGCCAAACCAAGGAGCAGGCGGCAAGGGCTGAGGCCAAGTGCCATTGCCTGTCTCACCTTTGATAACAGTGATGTTCCTTATCTGGTTGCCGGTGTAGTCGTTGGTGATCTTCAGCTCGCACGTGTAGATGCCCTCATCGCTGGTGGTGAAGCTCTGCAGGTGGAGGCACACCAGGTTCTTGTACATGGTGACGTTGGATCGGCTCCGGTAGATGTTCTCGGAGACGCTGATGGTGCTGTGGATGACGTGCTTCCTGTTGTCCTTGGTGATGCTGAACTCGTAGGTCAGGGGGTTGTCGGTTTTGTTCTCATAGCGACAGTCCACACGCAGGTTCTGGCCTAGCAGGCAGGCACTCAGGTCCTTGATCATCTGGCAGTGGGCAGCCTGGAGGACTGGGGTAGGCAGGAGGGGGTTGGACAGGGAACAGCGAGCTCTGGGGATGCCCATGCAGCCTCCAGGCTGCTCTGGGCTGAGCAGGGAGCAGCAGGGAGCAGGGAGGGATGTACCTGTCAGGATGACAGCGATGCCCACGGTGGGGTTCATCTCGCTGCTGAGGTGCCCGGTGGGGGCTGTCTCTGTGAGGAGAACCTGGCCAGGAGGAGAGAGAAGCAGTTAGCCAGGCCACTGCCCCATGGATTGGGCACTCAGTGGTGCAGGCAACCCTCCTTGCACTCTAGAGCAGACGCTCTAGAGTCTGCTCCTCCTCACCAGAGTCTGATTCACTGCACCCAGCTGGGGAATCAGGCACTGTGTGTCTGCCCAGCATCACCTTTGCACATCCTCATCCACTCTTTGTTTTCCCTGTCCAGATGCCCCCAGCAGACATTTAATGAGTGTGGCCAGACCCACAGCAAGGCCTGCATGTTCTGCCTCCTCCCCCTTTTGCCCCAAGGCCAGCCAAGGTTCAGGCAGGTGAAACCAGGCTGCACCCCAGTGCCTGCACACCCTGACCAGAGCTCTGTGGCTCACGGTGAGGGGGCTGCCAGGTGAGGGACCCTCTTTTGGGGCTGGTGGGCGCCCGCCCTGCCAGTCCTGCCGCGGCTCCAGTGGGTGAGCTCAGCAAGGATGAGTCATTGTGATGCAGTGAGGGAAAGGGGCCAAGAGCAGCGAGGAAGAGGGACACAGCAGCTGGACAGGGAGCCAAGACCGCTGAAGGATGGCACAAAACCTCCAGGAGCTGAGCTCAGCCTGCCTGGCCACGGGCTGGAAGGGGTTTGGGTGGCAGCATCCTCGCTCTGGTCCCTGCCCGGTGCCTGTCTCTCTCCAGGCTGTGTGTGTGGGTAAGGGGCCCATGATGTGCCATCCAAACACCAGGGTTGCTGATTCCAGCTGGCCCAATGCAGCCACAAGGAATCAATTATGGATTTGCAGCCTGGCCAAGCAGCCGCGTGGGGAATGCAGCCGCAGACATGCAGAATGGAGGGACGGGGTGGGGGAGCAGCGAGGGAGCTGCCGGGCTGAAGGACACACCAAGCACCCTGCAGTCAGCCCTTCAGGCCGGCCATGTGGGGCCAGGTCCGAGAGGGGGAGCTGATAAACCCGCCCTTCGTGACTCCAGGCTGGCAGAGGGGACAGCAGACCCTCGGTTTGCTCCCTCTGAGCCTAGCAAAGCATCCAGGGAAGAGCTAGGAATTGCCTGTACTGCAGCCAGCTACATTCTTCTATTTCGCAATTTTTGGGTTTTTCATATAACGGTTTTAGAGGAAATACCAAACCCATTTGCTCAACCTGAAGCTCTGAAAAATCTCTTTATCCAGAACCCTAAACCTTGGCCAGGAAGAAAAATTCTCTTCTGTTTGATCTTGACAACCAAGAGGTTGCCAATGGGCTAAATGCTTGAATTTCTGGAAACCGTCCCCCGTCCATTGCTTTGTCATTTCCCAGCACCAACCTTCTCCTTTCTGAGTATCCTGGGACACTATCTAGGTCATAGCCTGGCTTTCCTCCAGAAAATCAGTGCAAAGAAGCCCCCAGAGAGGGGGTCTGCTTCCCATCTCTGTGCCCCAACACAGATTTTCTAGGCTCTGGGTTGACAGCCCTTGGACCCCTCTTCTCCTGACAGCAGTGCTGGGAGCAGAGCAAGCCATGTAACTCCTGCATGATCCCAGGGGTTTGGCATAGGGACGGGGCTCGGGGGACGCTGGCATTCGGGGGGCTCCAGCTCTTACAGGGCAAAGTTTCCAGGGCGTCCCCAGCTGCTCAGGGGTCACACCACGGCGGTACCTACCCCCAGTGCCCACCGGCGTGACGAACGAGCCGCGGGGACGGGGGGGCTGGGGATGGGGCTAGGGATGGCAGTGGGGATGGGGAGGGGACGAGGGCGCGCAGAGCCAGCCCGGTGGGCTGAGGGGGAGCGCAGAGCCGTATGAGCCTGACGGCCAGCAAAAGGTCTGCATGGGGAGCAGGGAAGAGCCATTGGGCGACCCTCGAGAGGGGCAGGAGGGCTCTCGGTGGGCGAGCTCCCCCCTCCCCCTGCAGCAGCGCGGAGCGGGAGCGCGGCTGCGGCGCGGGCGTGCGCGCGCCCACCGGGAATGCCGCAGTCCCGAGTCGGGGGCACCGGCACCGCGGCGAGAAGCTGAGCCCGTTCCCCTCCTCCTCATCCGGCCGAGCACCCCCCGGGGCGAGGGGAGAGATGCCCGCGGTGCCACTGCTGCTGCCGGCGGCTGCGGACCCTCCCTGCATCCCGCGCTGTGCCCCGAACGGGATGTGCGGATGGATGTGCGGATGGATGTGCGGGATGGATGCGCGGGATGGATGTGCGGGATGTGCGGATGGATGTGCGGATGGATGTGCGGATGGATGTGCGGGATGATGTGCGGATGGATGTGCGGATGGATGTGCGGGATGGATGTGCGGGGCGCTGCGGGGCGCTCGGTGCCTACCTGCGGGCGCTGTCCGGTGCTGCCCGCTGCCTGCGGGGCTGCCGGCGCTGTCCGGGGCTGCCCGGCGGGCTGTGGGCGAGGCGCTCCCGCAGTCTGGGCAGGGCTGGGCGGGCGGACCCAGCGAATGGGGACCGGGAGGCGTCACTGAGGCTCGGCCCCCGGCCCTGCGGCGGGGGGCGGTGCGGGGGGGCCCTGCCTCTGCGGGACTCGGACGCCCCCGCCCCGCGCAAGGGGCGCGCAGGGATGCGGAAGGTGCCGTTCGCCCCCCTTATGCTCCCCAGGCAGGGCGGCACATCCCCATTGCCATGGGAACATCACTTTGCGGAAAGAGCTGCCAGCCCTCATCCTCCCCGGCAGCGTGGGAGGTGTTTTGCTGGGAAAGGAGGATGGTTGGGAAGGGGAAAAGGAGCTTGGCGTGGGCTTTGCTGAGGAGGGGGCAGGTATGATCCTCTGCCACCAAAGGAGTTCGGCTCAGGTGCTCAGAGAGGCCACTCTGCACCAAGTCACCAAAGGCCTGTGTGGCACGGGTCTCCTCCATGTGGGAAACCATAGTGGGAACGGCAGGACACAGCTGAATCAAAGAATCACACAGTCATTTAATTTGGGAAAGACCTTTAAGACCTTTAACCCAGCACTGCCAAATCCACCACTAATCTGTGGCTCCCCAAGTTTCCCATCTACAGGCTCTGTCTGTGATGCCACTGGACACAGACCTGCAGTTTTAGGCCCAGGTCTGGTGACAATGAGGGCACACTAAGATTTTGCTCCCCACAGGCTCCCTTCAGCACATTTGGGAAGGGGAGAAGCAGAGCTGCTTCTGCACAGGCTTTGGGTCCAGAAAGCAGCCTGGGACAAGACCTCTTCCCTGCTCTTTGGCAAGGTCATGGCAGCAGAAGAGGGCAGCATCAGGGAGATGTTTTCCCTTGGAATTTGGACCCAGAGGGATCCAAGGCAGGCATAGAGACTCACAGGAGGGCCTGCCCTGCCCACAGCCCTGGCTGGGCTCTGCTAAAAAGGCTGACACTGGGAAAGTTGATATAAATGTCGTGTTCTTCTCCAGCAGAACTCGATCCCAGGTGACACTCGAGTGCTGAGGTTTTGCAAGCTGGCTGTGCAGGGGGGTGTTTGCTAATTCTACAGAAGCTTGGCTCTGGCTGCTCACTCACTGCATGGGCTGCAGGTGTGCTGGCTCAAATGGGGACAGCCCCCCAAGCTGGCCAGGGGGCCTGTGGTGCCCTGGGAGTGTTCAGCAGGGTCCCAGTGTGCTGCCATGAGAAGGGCAAAGGCCTGACCTTTGTGGCAGCAGGGCACTGAAGCAGCACAGTGGCAGCACAGTGACACATCACACTGCTGGCTCAGGATGGCTCAGGCTGGCAGGGCTGGCTATGGATGGGAGGAGAGGCATGGCAAAACAACAGGGAAGGATAGCGAGACTGGGAGCAGATGGATGCAAGGCAGAGAGACAGACATGAGGCATGCTGCAATGTTGTTGGGAGGGGGAGAAATTGCAAGCACAAGCTCTGCATCCAAACACAGCTGTGATGTGGGGCAGCACCTGCAACCACACACACGGGGCCTTCTCACATTTAGCCTCACGCCTCCACAAGCTGTGTCTCCTCCACATCCCAGCTATTGCACAGGGAACCAGGGAATTGAAGCTCCAATTACTGTCTTTTAGAGGCATGCAGCAGCCCACTATGAGAGATTTGGGCTTCTTTTCAGTCTCTGGCTGCAGTGCTGAGGAGGCAGGCGTGAGTGTGCAGTTTCTGGGCAGTGCTGGCAGCCACTGTCCTGCCTAGGTATCTGCAGGAGGCTCCTTGCAGAGGCTTTCCCTCTGGATAGTCCTTTTGCTGCGTATTGCAGCCTGACTGCTATCCACAAACCAGAGAAATACACCCAAGTCACACCTAATGCAGAGGCCTCCGGATGGCAGCCAGAGGAAAGGGGTGGGGAGGAGAAAACCTAATAGTGACAGAGCAATGGAGAGGGGCAGGCAGTGTTTGCAGTGGCAGGTGTCAGTCAGGGAGACAGACAGCAAGAGGGACAAGGCTGCAGCCAAACAGGCACAGTGCAGCACAGCAGTGCAGACACAGGCAGGGGCGAGTGGATGCAGCAGGACAGACGGACCAGCCAGCAGAGGCACGGCACACACAGCTCCCCTGAGAGCTCAGAGCAGCCAAACTGCCCCTGGATCCTCTCTGCAGAGAAAGCCAGGGCATGTGGGGGGAATTCTCTGCTGTGGGAGGAAATTCACTGCTCCCAAAAGCTCAGTAGCTGCAGGATGCAGGCTGGGAGCAGAGGCTCTGAGGGACACCATGACTCGGGTGTCTGGTGATGCTGCAGCAATTAAAACCTGGCCTTGTGCAAGGACATCCTGCTGCAGGAGACACCCTTCTAGGAGAAAGATGTTCCTTTCCAAGAAGAACATCTCTGCCCTGCCCTCAGCCTATCCCAAACACAGGAATTGGAGAGTCTCTCCCTTTCCCTCCTGCTCATGAATCACAGCACAGCAGCACACCCTGCTCAAAACAATGCCCACACAGCAACCATGCCCTCCTACACTGCCAGTTGCTGGGGAGTGTGAAAAATGTATGTGTGATTCGTGTTACGAGGCAATAATAAAAATAAAGCCATGTGAATATTGTGTGATAACTGGAGTAGGTGCTTGGGATGATTACAAAGATCAATTTTAGGAAAGTCAAATAAGGCATGGGACAAAAGAAATCGTTAAAATGCTTGCTTAAAGAAATGCTTGATTAAGAGATATGCTTGCTTACGAGAATTTGTGGTTTACTTGTGATATTGTCTGCTTGTATAAAAATAAGGAACTTGTGGTTATAAGTTGCTTGCATGAGAACAAAAATAAGCAAATTGTGAAAACCGTATTGAGCAAATAACTATAGTTACATAAATAGCTGATAACTATGCCTGCAGAAAGAAAAGGTCAGCAAAAAGACACTGAGGAAGACGACGAGCCTTCATCCAGAAGACCACTGAAAGAGGGCAAACACCCCCTAGCAAGAGCCAACGCTGTGCAGAAGGCAGCCATTGATGTGGAATCAAGGAATTGAAAGGAGGAGGGGGATACCGGGAAAACGGAAGTCAGACTGAATAAAGAGGTGGAACTAATGCTGGGCGGCGTGCGGCGTTGGTGGAGCAGTGACTCCCCAGTGCTGTTTGCTTGCTGCTTTTTCTATTAATAAGTAATCATTGGAAAGACCGTAATCTCTCGTGAATTTATAACAGGGAGGGGGGGATGCAAGTACATGGGACAGCAGGACCTGGGGCAGCTGTGCTGTGGAGAGACCCCTGGCACCCTCCCCAAGACCCTTAGAGCTGGGGAGTTGCATCATGGATGAGTAAGGGGGGGGCCTCTGGGAATCAGTGGTGGAGCTGCAGAGATCAGAGCCCAAGGAGTGCCTGATGCTCACCTGCCTCACAGCTCAGCCCCTGCCTCGGAGAAAGGAGGGCTGCAAAGGGTTTACTCCTCACTGCCAAAGCCAAGGCCCTTCCCACCCCATCTTTGAGGGACAAGGAAGGGAGGCTGCAGGAGAGCTGTGCCCTTGATTGGAGGGACAGAATGGCCCTCGGGAGCCCAGCGAGGCCCCACAGATGCTAAATGTAGCACGGCCCAGATATGAATCCCCTGGGCCTTGTGGCAGTGCTGCACAGAGCAGGGGTGGAGGAGACTGTGCTCCCCTCCTTCCTGCAGGCAGCACAGAGCCAGGGAAAACAGGGGCAGGCAGGACTCCTGCTGCAGCACTGGCCTGGGGTCAATCAGCCTGGCAAAGGAGATGGCTGGCACAGAGCCCCAGCCTTGGTGGCCTGTAGCTGCTTCGAGCCTGTCACACAAAGAGAAGCCCCAGAGAGTGAAGATCTCTAACAGTGATCCGGGCTAGGAGTGCCGGTGAGCAATCAGCTCCAGCCCTGCACTGACACACTTGCCAGCAGGAACATCCCTCCCTCCCTCCCTGCTTGCTGCACGCTGTATCCTGGAGCTGCCAAATCTGTGCTCACAAGCAGGAGCACCCCAAAGTGGGAATGCTGTCGAGGGGGCTTCTCTGGGAGGCTGCCAGCACTGAGCATTCACTACAGTACAGGACCCTCCCCAGTAAATCCCTCCTTCACCTGCACTGCTGCCTTCCCAGCCTGCTGGGATCCACCAGAAAAGAGCCCAGCTCTTGTCCTGCCCAAGCAGAGCAGAGCCATTGTCACTGCAGCCTGACACCCAACTGGAGGAGCGGGTGACTACATCTGCCTCCAGCCCAAGGCCACTAAAATGTCTTTGCAAGTCTTGGGAATCCTTGTGGGAGCCAGCCAGGATATGAGGAGTCAGCTCGGCCTGGAAGAGGAGGTTGACTGAGGTAGAGAGCTCTTAGTTTGCTCCATCTGCTCCCCAGACTGAGTGGGAAGGGTGCTTGGCTGCCTGCTCCAGCCTCCTCTTCACTGCCTCCCATCACATCCTGTTAGTTCTTGGCAGGGGCTGGGTTTTTTTTGGGAGCTGCTTTCTGCACCATGCCCTGCAAACCTGATCTCTGCTGAGCTGCGAGGGAGACTCATCCCTGGGGGCAGGAGAGGCATCTCTGCCAGCTGAGCCAGGCAGGTTTGGCAGGTAATTGCAGACTCCTTCCTTACCTTCAGGGTCAGTGGCCACAGGGCCTGTATTCCAAGCTCTTTGCAAGGCACCACATCCCATGGGCTCTTTGGAGGGGAGTGAACATAGACAGAGATGGAACTGGGAAAAGCTGCCACTTCAGATGGTGAAACTCCCCTCCACCACCTGAACAGCAGTGACACCACCACCCTCACTCCCTTTAAAATGGGGAGTAGCTGTGGGGGCTGGTACAGGATGTGCAGCACTGGAAGCCCTGAGAGGGAACTGATTCCCAGATAAACCTTAAGCCCCTTTGTTTTAGGGAAACTTACCCATGTCAGAAAGAAGAAGCTGCTGGGGGCTTCTCAGGAACAGAAAGAGAGGTGCAGAGCAAAGCACCATTTCTGCTGCCCATCCCCAGCCAAGCTTTCCCCTGCGTCTCAGGAGAGATGACTAATTCAAGTTACAGAAAGTAGAAATAGCTTCCTTGATTTTTCTCTTCCTATCTGCTGGGCCTTAAGGAATAGACAGTATTTATTAGCATTCCTTATTTATGAGGGAACCATTAGGCCAGGGTGGTTAACTCTCACCACACAGGTTCCTAGGGACAGCAGCAGAGAGCAACCACAGCAAGCAGCTGCCTGCAGGGTCTCCCTGTGCTCTGAGCCAGCTGGGGAGCCCCAAACTCTGGAGAGAGGCAGGTTTTAAATAGAGTCTACAGTTAAATACAGTCTACAGCTTCCTCCTGAGGGGCAGCACCGATCTCTGCTCTTTAATGACCAGAGATGGGAAGTGAAGGAATGGCAGGAGCTATGCCAGGGGAGATTTAGGTTGGGTGTTTGGAACAGAGGGTGCTGGGCACTGCCCAGGCTCCCCATGGAATGGTCACAGCCCCAAGGCTGCCAGAACTCCAGGAGTGTTTGGACAATGCTCTCAGGGATGCACAGGGTAGGACTGTTGAGGCTGTGCTGTGAGGACTCAACGACCCCTCCCAACTCAGGATATTCCATGATTCCATGATAAATAAAGGCAGTTTTGCCCCTTCCTAGCACTGCACAGGGCTCAGTCCTACCCTGAGGCTGTCAGGGCAGCGGCTGTGGCTGCACACAAAGAGCTTCCCTTGAGCAGCCAGCAGCTGCTGCTGCCCTGGGGTTTGTGTCATCAGCTCCAGCGCTCCCTGCTCTCCCCATTGTTAGCAGGGACAATGGCACACGATCGGGGCTGAGGGAGAAAGGGCTTCCCCCGCTCCTGCCCCAGCCCCAGCCGAGCCCCTGGAAGAGGAGGAGCAGCCGTGCCTGCCCACACCTGCTTCCCATGTCAGCATCACACCCCGACCAGCAGCACCCTCCAGCACACCGACCCCTCTGCTGTAATGCTCGCTCAGGGATCCCCCCGGTGCACAATGACAAATGGAGCACAGGGGGATTTTCAGGTGCTTCCCAGGCAGCTCAACCCCCATTTGTTGTCTACTCCTGCTTAGGCTGGAGAACCCACAAGTGTCTGGGCTTTGACAGCAGAGCTGGGAGCCCAAATCTCCCATCCCTTCTACTGCCAAGTGGGTCACTTCATATCCCTGGGGAGCAGTTTTGCCACAGAAAAACACACCCTTGAAGAAATTCCTTCTTCTTGTTTCACTCCAAGCCAACACTCTGCTTTGAAATGTTAGTGTAGGAGATTGTGGATATAGACAGCACTGTCATAAAGAAGCACTGAGCTTTAGAAAGGAGAATCCCAATGTTAGAAAAAAGTTAGAAATGAAAGGGAAAAATTCAGGATTGTAGCAGTGAGAACTCGCAAAGAACTGTTCTGGTGAGTGCTCATCTCTCTGAGATACTACTTGCTTTCCATTACCATTAATTATTTATTATCTATTATTGCTATCAATTACTTAACTTTTTATTACTTATTAATATCTAGAGTAAAAAACTCAGCAGGTAGAGGCCCTGAAAAGGAGAGGCCCTTGGAGAATTCTTTAAGTTTGGCCAAGAAGCACAACAGACATGAGTAAAACCAGGTTTTGCTGAGGTTGCTCTCCTATTGCTGAGGCATTCACAGCTGGGAACATCAGGAATAAACAAGAAAAAGAAAAGCATGCTTAATAAATCTCCTTTAAATGTTGAAGTCCTCAATGCAAAGAGCAAACACCTCCTGTCTGTATTTAATGGAAGAAATGTCTCCCTGTGGCTGAGGGAGCTCAAGCATGTTCCAAAGCAGAAGCTACACAGCATCTGGTGTAACATTTACGCCTAAGGGCTTTGGGATCCTGCCAGTCAGCACCTGATTACATCTCACTCTCATCCTCTTTTCAGATAATTCAGAGATTTGCCCATAAGATGTCAGCTGCAGCAAGGCAATGGCATCTACCTGGACATCAAAACGTGGTAACAAACCTGCATTAAGGGTGGACAAACACCTCATGATATCACGGTGTGCAGCTTCAGGGGAAAATGTTCCAGAAAGAGACAAGTTCAAAAAACTTAAGAGAGGGGAAGGAGCATAAAAAAATGTAAAACAGAGACTGAAAAAGCATTTTATTGATGGAAAAGAAGATAGAGGAAGAGAAAAAAAACACATGTCAAGGCTGCTGTACCTGGAAAGAAAAAAAAAAAATTAAGTGAATGCAGAAATACCTCATATTGAACCCTACAAAAAAGCCCTGGACAGCAACTCAGCTTTTCCCTGCGAGAACTTCATTCTGTCCCTCAGAATTCACCTCAGATTTCGCCCTAAACCGTCCGTTCGGACCACTACGGATTATCTCTGGTTTACCTCGAAAATATCCTTCACGAAATAATTCAGCTTTTCCCTGCCAGAACTTCATTCTGTCCCTCAGAATTTATCTCAGATTTTACCTTAAACAACCCCTCAGCTTTCCCCCTCAGAAGCTGCTCTGTCATGGCTGAACTACCACCGCTTTTCCCTCAGCATCTCCACCGAAACACCCTGCTGTCTTATGACTCAAGAGCTCCTGATTTGCCCCATAACCACTGCAACCCCTTTTGTCGAGCGGCCCGCAGCGCCTTTCGCGACGGCCCCCTCACGGAGCGCGGCGCGGACGGCTCTGAGGGCGCTGAGGGGAGCAGAGGGGGGCGCCCCCTTGCGGCG
>JANRGV010000059.1:4844023-4865620 GCA_024734035.1 Alethe castanea | reverse complement strand
TCCCTCCATCCCTCCTTCCCTCCATCCATCCATTCCTCCATCCATCCATCCATCCATCCATCCATCATCTATCCATCCATCCATCCATCATCCATCCATCCATCCATCCATCCGTCCGTCCATCATCCATCCATTCATCCATCCATCCATCCATCCATCCATCCATCCATCCATCCTCAGGTCACAGGGAAATCCCAGAGCTACTTGAGGTTCAGGAGAGCCAGCTCTGGGCTGGGTGTGACTGTGATGAGTCCCAGATCACCAGGGTTAGATCTGTGCCTTCCTGAACAACTGGGCTGCTGCTCCCTGTACCCTGCTCAGGATGCACCTGAGTATCCAAGTGAACTTCCTGGGGCAGGAAAAGCTGAAGGAAGCGTTTATCACCTCCTGCACCTGTCTCTGCAGTCTCTTCCATGGGAAATCCATCTCAGGAGACTGTGAGAGCCTGCCTCAGCCTGGGAGGTGCTGCAGCCTAGAGGAGAAATCCCTTCATTCTGCAGCAGGGCCCTGCCTCTTCCTCACCACCAGGCGGCAATACAGGCTGTGGTGCCTGGCCGGGCTGGGCTGTGCAGATGAAGGGGAGCATTTTTCATTGATGAGAAATATCTCAGCTACTGCTCCCTGCAACTCACCTTTTGTGGATCTGCCCCGTGGCCATGGCAGCTGAAAAGCTGAATTTTTAATCAAAGCAGTGAGTTTGTTTTTAGGGAAGTGGGGATTGTGTGGATGGGGATGTTTCCCTGCCTCCTCACCTCCTTCCTTCGGTCAAAATACTGGAGATATTTTTGGTCTGACTTTGTGACACTGTCCTGTGGGCTCGAAGGGAAGCCTGTGGGGTGATGTGCACACGGGGATGCAGAGGGCAAAGGCAGAGGCTGGGCCTGAGCTGTGTGCTGGAGGTAGAGGCAGGCAAAGCTGCAGTGCAGGTGCTTCACTTGTTGGACTGCACATCCACAGCCAGGGATGCTGGCTCATTAGTCGAGGAAACACCTCTCCCCTGGCTGCTTCCCTCCCCCTCCTCCAAGTGGGAATGCAGCCCCCATCCTTTTTCCCCATTCCTGGTGTGTATGAGTATTCTTTTTTAAGTGGCAAGCTGAATATTTTAAACAAACACTGCTTAAAATCTATAATTTATGGGCAAGGCTTCAGAAGAGGAGATCAGTCATCTCTTGGTGCTGAGGGTGTCTCTCCATCTGCAGCAGCCCCCACTATGCTGTTCCCAGTATGGTGCAGCATAAGGGATTAGGCTTGGGCATGGCAGCACTGAGCAGCACCCCAAAAATTCCCAGCCCTGAAAGAAGGAAAACCGGACTGTCTTCTCTTGCAGGCAGGAACAGCTCCCAGCCCTCCACCAGTGGAGAGCCCTCCTGCCATCCCACCTGGGAGCAGCTGGCTGGGCCCCACATCTGGCCCAGAGCTGGGCTACCTGGGGCAGCTCTTGGAATGGGGGGTTAGGAATCTGCAGCCCCCCTTCAGCTCCCACCTCACCCCTCACTTAAAACCCGAGGGAGCCAGGGCACAGGTGAGCAGTCTGAGCTGGCAGAGGCTGAACTCCCAAAGCTGGCAGGTCAGACAGGTTGAGAAGCTGAATCAGGCTCTGAAGTTGAGCTTGCAGGCAGTGCTGGGCAGTGGGAGGCCCCAGGTCACTGGGAAAAGACCCTGCCTCTGCTCTCCTTCTCTCTGTTCCCCTGCATGTTCCCCAAGCTGAGCTGCCTGTGGGAGGATTCCAGCTTGTTCGTTAATGGGAATGGAGAGACTTTTGCGTCGATTAATTAATTTGCTGCTCTTCCCCATTTTCAGGACCATCTTTTATTCATGGCCAAGTAGCTCAGACGCCGCTGCTTGCTGCCTGTTCAGGATGCTGGCATTAATATTTCATCCCAGAGCCTGCTCGTGCTGAACAGAGCTCATGTCCCACGTTCCTGCCTCTTCCCAATGATCTCCTGCCCTGGCCCAGCTCACATTCCCCGCTTCCAGCCCCAGGCTGGGTCTCCCTGTCTCTTCACCAGTTTCATGGCTTCTCCTGGGATCATATTCCCTGGGAATTAAATGTGGCACACTTGGAGCTGGGGATTGGAGCTCACTGCCTTTGTCTCCTGTGGCTCTGGGCAATCAGCCCTGCACAGAAGGCGTCATGTTCACTGTGGGAATAATGGATTCTGGGAGCAACTTCTGATATCAAGCAGCAGGAGAGGGGAGTGACTCTCTTCCTGCTGTCCCCTCCCAGAAAAGCAGGATATATATTTCAGTTGCCAGAGGAGCAGTGTGGTGCTGTGGCTGCAACCTGGGAGAAAAGAAGGCTGCTAAAGGAGAAAACCCCGGCTGTACCTTTCAGGGCAGCAGCAGAAATGAGGAAATGACACTCTCCCGCTTCTTCACCTGGCTCCTGTGCATGCACTCTGCAGCATTCCTTAGTTCTGCAGAGCTCCAAGGCCGGGAGCAGCCTTTGCCTGCAGCTCTGCAGCCCAGCAAGGCACCGTGTGGGAAGGAGGGCAGGCCACAGTGCAGCTGTCTGGAGTGGCACTTCATTTACTGAATGGCAGCTCCATAATCCTCTTCAAATAAAAAGACTGTGGAGTCTCTGTACTGGGAGCTGATGGAAGGCTTTGCTGTCAGGCAGGTGGCACAAAGGGAGTATCTCCTTGCTGCATGTACGAGTTCCTGGGTTTTGCTTGGGCTTTGTTATTTGATTATTTGTTCTCTTATTTGTCACTGGGGCTAGTGGATGTGATTCACTCTACCTGATCAAAGCACTTGTTTTGGCAGGGAAGCGTTTCCCAGGTCTCATGGGATGGGATGGGATGGGATGAGAGGCTTTGCAAGGCACAATCTGTGCCCTTCCCTCTTCATCCCAGAGATGCCAGAGCCAATTCCTGGTACATCTTCCATCTCTTCAAGAACAAAACTGCAGAGCAGCTCATGAAATGTCTGGCCCAGCCCTCTGGCTCAGAGGCTGCAGAGCCATCAAACCAAAGCATCACCTTAAAAGAGGTCTCCAGACTGGATTGGGAAAAATGTGGAGTTGGGAGGAAAGGGTGGAATTTTGTTGGAGAACACGTGCACATCCCTGTGCATCCAGACGTGTAGTGGGGACACGTTCAATTAAGGGAATGTGACTGCAGGTTGCAGGATGTGGAGGCTGCAAGTGGCAGAATCTCCACAGCCTCATTAAACTCTTATGTCCAAATTAAATGTCAGATTTGCATATTGGTTCTGTGTTTTCAGGCCTGTTATGCAGCAGCTGGGAGGAAGCTGATCATAGGCAGGTGCTTTGGGTATCCAAATTGCAGCCTCCCTCCTGAGAGCCCTGCAAAACCAAGCACATGAAATTTTAGGGGGAACTAGGGATTAAACTTGGTTTTACAAGAGTCAGGGCTCTGTGCCTCAATTCCTGCAGGCAGAACAGAGAACTGTGTGTGGTGGGCAGTGTTGTGTTGTCCAGGCTCCCAAAGCAGCTTCTGTGGGTTTTTCACTCCCCCCTTTCTTTCAGGAGGCAGAGGAGGGGCACAGCACTGCCTGGGCTCTGGTTGTAGAGCTTCACCTCTGGAAAGCTCTTTACAATTTTCCCCAGGCTGGATTCCAGTCAGATCATGCTCTAATCCAGGTTTAATTACCTGTGAGGACAGACAAGCCTCTTTTTTGCCTCTTGGGAAGCCCAACCAGCAGGGTAGTATCGGGAATTGGGACAAAGCCAAACTGCAGCCCAGGCTGGTGAGCCCCTGATGTGTACAGGAATTTCCATTGTGGCTGGAGACAGATAAATGTGTCCAGGGACTGAACTAAGCATCACTGAGAATCAGTGATCCAGCACCTGAGGGAGGCACATCCCTCCCTGCAGGTAGTGGGAGTTTTCCCTGGCTTTGTAGTGGAATACTGATTATCCATGGAGACTCCTGCCAGTGGTTTGGCTGCAGAGCCATGGGTGGCAGCAGCAGGAAGGCTCTTCCCAACAGCATGCTGGAGGAGCTTAAAGTAGGAAAAGATTCCTGGTCACATGGGTACAGTGTTGTGTTCTGCCCCAGTGTCCCTGCTGGGACCTGAAGGAGCCATGCAGCCCATCTGGAAAAGGATGGGAAACAAGGAGGAAGAATGAGGTCTCTGTTGCTCTGGGAAGCCTGTGCCTGCTGCCCTGCACAGCTGTGAAGCGTGTCACATCCCTGATGGGCCAGATGCTGAAAGATGCTGAACATCCTTAGAAGGTCAAAGTCAGAAGGCAGAAAACCCTCCTGGCTAATCCTGAGACACAGCAGTGACGGGGCCTGCACGACAGGAGACACCCGGGAGGCAGAGCAGCTCTGAGTCAGCCGTCTCCAGAGAAAGATTTGTCAGTGGCTGGGCCAGTTTTCACCAGCTCCACAGCTGGTGGCAGTTTCTGCACTTCATTCGACAAGCATCTTGTGTGGCTGACATGCTGCTCCCGGGAGGGGAGCCAGGGGATGGGACCCCTCCTTTCTCACTGGGGGTCGGTGCCTGTGGGCTTTATCCAAGCACTCTTTGCACTCCAGTACCATTTCCCCAGGAGGAAAGGGGGCCCAGCATCAGGGAACAGCCTGCAGGTCTGGGCTGGGGAAGTGGAGGGTCTGAAGCATCTCTGGCCACCTTCCCAAGTGCTGCCTGCCTGTGAGCCCTGGCTCTGAGTGCAGCCCACAGCTCAGCACCTTAGGGCAGGCTCTGGGCAGGTAAGGACAGAGTAATTCCAGGGGAGTTGCTCCAGATTTACATGATTATAAAGAGAAAGGTTGCAGCCTTAATTAAACTTCTTCTGAGTCCTAGGAGGGGCTGGAATAAAACTGAGATCTGCCACAGGCTGCCTGTATGTCAGTTACATAATTCCTCCTGGCCCCAATTCTCCTACCCATAAAGCTGGAGTACCTCTTGCCTTGGTTATGAGGGCTGCAAACCTTGCAGGGCTGAGGCTGCTCCTGCCATCCAGGGGAGCAGAGGGGCTCCACGTGCTGCTCTGCTGACTGCTTCATCCCTGATCCTGGGCGGGCAGAGCTGCCCATGGAGCAGAGCCCACACTTCCCTCCCAAGTGCCCAGCTGTGAGACAGCATCCAGCTCCCTCAGCCCACAGTGGTGCCAATGCAGCAGCCCCTGTGCTCTCCAGGCATCCCTTGGTGCATTCTCTTCCAGCAGCAGGGCCGATGTGCTGGCTGCGTGCTGGATGAGAGCATCCCTTGTGGCACAATGGAAGGAGTGAGCCCGGGGCTCCTGCAGGCAGGAGAGCAAACCATGAAGGACAGCTGAGGACATGGGGCTCCAAACAGGAGCTGTGCCCAGTTTTAATGTGCCTGGCCTTTTGTGTTTGCCTCTATTCATGCCGGGAAGGAAACTGCTGTCTCTGTATCCATCTTTCTGTCAGAAAATCCTTAGGCTCTGAATAGATTTACTCTGCAGTCTGTGGGCTGGTTAGCACTGGGCCTGGCTGGTGGGAGGAGGTGAATGATTTTAGGGGGCTTTATTGGCAGGACAGTGCTCTGGAGAGGAGGCTGGCTCGCTTATTATCAATGGATCCTTCACTGGCAGAGACAGCCTTGGGGATAAAGATTTGAGCAGTGGTGGATAGTCCAAGATTCCAGAGCTGGCTACAGGCTTAACCCTCCTTTCTGTACCCATGGGCAAACCCCTGGTGTCCACTTTATTTCTGTAAGAGTTGCCTGTCTGTAGCACACAGTGAAGTGTCACTCTCTCCATGGATGGCCATGCCAGAGTCTCCTCTTCCCTCGTGTTTCAGGCCCAGAGCTATTTGGCTACCTCCAAATAAGCAGCCAGGTAGGTTGTGGTAAGGACACCACCACAGAGTGCTTGCTCAGCCTGTGCTTTCTGTCACTGCAATGATGGTGCAGACAATTCCTCAGCTCCTGTGGCTGGATTCCCTGGGGGCTGTTGTTAATGCTGCTTTCCCAGCTCTCCTCCTGCTCTGTCTCCTCCTGCTGCACTCACATAATCAGGAGCTGTAAAACCACTGACAAGTCCAGAGACCAGAATGGAGATTATATGCAACATTAAAATTAAAAATGGGCCAGAGTCACCAAGTTGTCTTCATTAGGCAGCTCTGTTTTATATGTGGCTTTTACTGCCAAATAAATAATCTTTCAGGTGAGTTAGTTAAGCTGCCCTCAGGAGCAAGACAAGATGGGTGAGGAGAGGCAGTTCAGCACAGCCTCTGGGATTCCTGCCACAAATCAGCCAGTCTGGAAACGGCAGAACTGGTGTCAAACCGGGATGAAAACCTTAAAATCCCACCAACACTCAGTGCAGAACGACACAGAGCAGTCCCCTCCCCTGAGCCAATGCAGAGCTGGCTTCAGCCAACAGTGAATCCAGCCACTCGAGGCTCTGCCTCCCTCACAGCCACTCTCTGTCATCTGCATTCATTTGCTTCCTCAGGATTTTTCCTCTCCCTTTCTGCCAGACTTCTGGCTTTCAGGATGCTCCTGAGGAAAGCATTAAGGGGAGACAGCACTATGGATGCTTACTTTTAGAAGGCAGAGCATGTTTGCCCCAGAATATTCCAGGGCTTTCTATGGAGAAAGTGCACTGGTCATAAACTCACCAGGTGTCAGTGCTTGTGGATTGTGTTCCACGAGGATTTCTGAGAGAAACTGCAATGCATGGATGGCTTGGTTTGACTCTGCATCAGAACCAGATGAAGTCTTGTCTTTGCTTTGTTTCCTCTTTGCACTTCCAGACCCTTTCAAACCACAGGCTTGAAGGGCATGACAGTTGTTCCCTCAGGGATCAAAAAGTCTCTTGCAAACAAATGCAAAACCATAACAGTGATGCTGACACTGCAGACAGAGGAGAGGCAGGAAAGGTGCTAAAATTCCATCTTGATTCCTTGCTGGTCTGGCCTAGAGTTTTGCCACCCTAATTACTTCTTGATTCCTAGTCCAGAATCATGGCAAACACAGGAATCCAGCCCTCCCACTCCTGCCACTGCATCAGAAAAGCTCTTCAGTGCTAACGATGGAAGATGAGACACACTAGGTTAGGTCAGGTATTCTCTAATTATCTGCTTCCTCATCAGAAAACTGCTTTAATGAAACTGAAATTCTTTGCAGGAAACGCTTCCATAAATAAGTCATTTTTTACAAGAGACATGATAGCAAATGTGTCTGTAGGAAAGATTGAAAGATACTGGTGAACCATCCCATTTCAACACTTCTAAAATATGAAAAAAAAAAAAAGCCACTCCACATTTTGTCCAGAAAAAAAAGTTAACTGATATTGAAAAAAAGAGAAAAAATATCACAAAGGCTGAGCTTGTGTGGATGCAGGCAGTGAAGGAGCTCTTGTCCTCCTGCTCAAGGAGTCCAGACCTAGCTCAGCTGAATCAACTTCATCCTTTTAATACAAAACAGGTCTTTTCCCAACCACACTTCGACTTTTAAATACCCTTCACTGCCAAGCCAGAGCTGTGAGCAGGCACCCTGCACAGTTTGAAATTACACCTGCTGTAGGGTGAAAAATAAACAGTGTGGGAAGTTGTGAGACACTTGGTCATCTGTCCCCAGCAGTTTGGGGATCTTTCCCTTGATGTGTGGCATGGTTCTGCTCATGTGGCTGCCTTTGGGTAAGGGAGACTGTCAAGGGATGTAATGAACCATCAGGAAAAATTCAGGAAGCACTCAGGAAGAATTTTTTCATGGAAATGGTTGTCAGGCACTGGAAGGAGCTGCCCAGGGAGGTTTGGAGTCCCCATCCCTGGAGGTGTCTGAGGAATAACTGGATGTGGCACTCAGTGATCTGTCACAGGTTGGACTCCATGGTCTTGGAGGCCTTTTCCAGCCTTAATGATCCTGTGATTCTGTGATTCTGTGACTCTGTGATTCTGTGACTCTGTGATTCTGTGATCCTGTGATTCTGTGACTCTGTGATTCTGTGTCTCTGTGATTCTGTAATTCTGTGATTCTGTAATTCTGTGATTCTGTGACTCTGTGATTCTGTGACTCTGTGATTCTGTGACTCTGTGATTCTGTGATTCTGTGATTCTGTGATTCTGTGATCCTGTGATTCTGTGACTCTGTGATTCTGTGACTCTGTGATTCTGTAATTCTGTGATTCTGTGATTCTGTGATTCTGTGATTCTGTGACTCTGTGATTCTGTGATCCTGTGATCCTGTGATTCTGTGATTCTGTGATCACATCTGGATGCTGGTTAGCACTGCTGCTGGTGTGCTTCCTGGCCCCAGTTTTGCCATTCAGATTTCTCTGTGCTTCTCATCTCTGCTGTCTGGAAAAAAAAAAAAATAATAAAAAGTGAGAAAAGAGAAAAGCAGCTCCCAACTCCATTCCCTAAGGATGTGTGAAGCTGCTGAGGAGGTCCTGCACAATAGCAAGAGAGGTTATTGAAGCCTTGGAGATGGGTATGGTTTCAGGATGTTAGACCATAACAAATCCTGCCTGCTGGGCTCCTGTCACATGTGACAGAGGGCAGGACAGAGCTCAGGGCCACGCTGGCAGTGCCTCAGGGTCCCCTCCCTGCTGAAAATGTTGTGGGCACGAAGGGAACTCCCCATCCCTCAGTGGGGCAATGGCTGAGAGCTCTGCTGCTCCCTGGGGAGGCTGCAGAGAGCAGAGCTGTGCCCCTCTGTGAGTCTGTGTGTGTTTTCTCCCTGGCAAAATCCAATCAAACCTTCCTTGGCTCATCTGCCAGGGTGTGAGGGAGCTCCCTCCTGCCTGTGCCATGCAAGTGTCACCCTGTGACTCCAGAGGGGCACAGCATGAATGGCTGTGTTCGTCCCCAGCTGTGCTTTGAAGGGGGTGCTTCTCACTTGTGTGACGTCCTATTGTGAGGGGATTTAATTAGCTGTGGTTTGACACAAATGAGGGTTTAATTTTTTGTGTACAGGCACGAGGTGGTTTTTGTTCATCACATCGGGAGCTCTCGCAGGCCTCCCACGTCAGAAGCTGCCTCCAAGGGGATGGAGAGGGCCAGACAAAACAGGGATGATATTCCAGAAGTGGCAGGATAGGCTGCAGCTTTCATATGAGCTGGGTTTCTCTTTGTCACAAGCACATGGCACGACAGTGTGCCCTTCCTCTGCACTTGCAGTGTTCCTGTCTCCAGCAGAAAGCCCCAAATCCCAGCAAAAGGAGAATGTGTAGATGCTGAGAGGACTGGGGAACAAACCTAAGCCTCTCTAAATCTTTCCAGAGCCTCATTTCCTTCTGCTCTTCATTGTCTCTCTCCTCTCTTCCAGCACCCAGAAGCACAATGGCATTTACTTTTTTACTTAACGTCAATATTTACTTTGCTTTGGAACTGTCTGTTTAATAATAATAATTCCTGAGCACAGAGGAGAGGTGAGGCCTCTGTAGCTTCAGACTGGGAAAAGTGGTCTCAACACTCACATTTTCTCTGCTTTCTCCTGGGGTTGGAGCAGCAAAGGGAAGATTCCCAAACTTCAGGATCCTCACCCACAGCTGATTTCGGTGGAATGCCAATGCATCAGGTTCTTACTCCTGTATGTTTTCCTTCCCTCCCTTCCTTCTGTGATGAATGCTGTCTCTGAGACAGGCAGCTGCAGAGGGAGATGCAATTTTTCTTAGCTTGCCAGCCATCAATCTCCTGAACAATACCCTGCTAATGAAATGGCAATGTTATCACACGCCTGTCACCAGCAGTGATGGGGCGGCCGCTCCAAACTCAGACCAGACAGAGGAAAAGCAAGGAGAGCTCTGGAGCTTGTCTTCAGGGTGTGATTCCTCCTGAAGGCTTTTGGCAAACTCTGGGCATCCTTCAGTGCAGAATTGAGCCCCCAAGTGAGGTTTGCTGGCCACCTCCTCCCTCTTTGCCAGGACAGAGGTGCCCACACATGATCAGCCCCTGTCCTGTAGGACCACGCTGAGTTTTCACCTGAATTCACCCTGTGGGCACCTGAGGTCATCCAAGGAGCCACTTCCTCCTGTCTCCTTTGGGAACTGACATCACCAATGGGCAAAAAAGTCCTTGATGCTTCTTCCTTTGAAAATCAAGTGGTTTTTAAGTGGATAGGCTCTTCCCTGACCTGTTGCTATTCCATCTCCTGCTTTTCCCCACCTGGAGCTCTCCAGATTAGACAGCCAAGAGCTCATTGAGTGGCATTTTGTCCCTGAGGCCCTTCAGTCCATGTTTTCAGTGAATCCCAAGGCACAAAGCACAATGACAAGGCTTTCTGCTTTGCATGGGTTGTTTTTTGTGCTGAGAGATTCACTGCAGCCTGGTGAGGTGATGGGGACACACCTGGAACTTGCAGGAGGTGTTACCTGGGCTGGGTGTCATGGGGCAGGCTCTCCTTGAATGGTGAAGGACTTCCCCTTCAAATAAAACCCCTGGATGTGTGAACAGATGGTAGCAGCTACTTGGAGGGAATGAGAGATGAGGGGAAGTTACCAGAGGGACAATCTTTCTAAAACTTAGAGCTGCCTCCAGACAGGAAAGGTGAGCTGCCCTGCAGTCTCACCCAGAGAAAACTCCTGTGGTTTCTGTGCAGGATCAGCAGGAGAAACCCCAGCTCATTTCCCAGGTTTCCCACAGCCAAATGAGGCACTGAGAGGCTGAGCAGAGCCTGAGCCCTCCTTTCTCTGAGGCTGATCCCTGCTCAGCACCCTGCAGTAGCATCCTCCTGCTGCCTGGATGAGCTGGGGACGTGGATGACACCTCCAAACTGTGGGAAGAGCCAGAAATAAGGTGTTTGGAGCACTTCATTCTGTATCTGGCAGGTACAAGCAAAGCTGAGAGTTCCAGGGGGTGCAGAAGTTTAAAAACTTGTGCAAATCTCCTCAGTGCATCCAAGGTCACTGAGGTTCCCAGAATTTCTCTAACAGGTGGATGCAGGCTGATTGCTTCATCCTTTAGAAATCATGGTTTACATGACTGCTCCCATTCTAGGTCCTGGCTGAAAAAATTGTTCTTTTTTAGTAATAATTGTCACTGAACACTGAAAAACAACCATGAGAAATGACCAGAATATAACCTCTTGAGAGTGCTGTAAAAATTTTTGTTGTTTATTTACTTTAGAAAGAAAAAAGAAAAATCAAAGAGAAGAGTAAGAACTCTAAAGCTCTGCGATGAGAGAAAAATGCAATTTACTTTTTAAAGCTCTTTCTGATTTTAAAGTGATATACGGAAAAATATAAATGGTTCTAGAAAATGTCACCAAATAATAGAGAGAAGAGAAAATAACTTCAGTGAAGGGCAGTATATTGAGGGTCATATCTGCCTCCATCTCCCATAAAACAATATTTGCTGCAACAAAAGCAGGGGTGTTTTAGTTATTTATTGTCATGTCAGCTACAAAATATTAAGGAAGTAAAAAAAATTTTAATTTATCCTGGATGAAGTCTGGTGGCCGAGAGACTGCCCAGGAGGATCAGACTTGAATGCACAAGCAAGGAGGGACGAGCAGAGCAGGAAAAGCCTCTGAATAGGGAAGTGGGACTGGTCCCTTTCCTTGAGTTGAAGCTGATTCAGGGAGTACAAGGAAAAAGGGTGAAAAGTCAGAGAGCACCTGCTGAGACAGGGCTGGGCTCCCTCAGACCCCACCACACCACAGGTAGACCATAATAAGCATGATTTAAGTGCCAGAAATCTACCACCTTTTAGAAATGGAGTGGTGTCACTCTTCCTCACCCCAGTCTGTTCACTGAGGGTTCAGAGCCTTTTACAACCCAGCCCACGAATCATCTTGTCCCTTTTATGTCTCCTCTTCACACAGCTGGTATTTGTCATTAGCACATTTTATTAGTCTTTGTTCCCCACCCCCAGTCAAAAAAAATCTTAATAAAATGCCAGAACACATACTGAGCAGAAGAACAAATTGTTAATGCAGTCATTAAACAAATATACCTTTCCTCCGGTCTTTGGATGGAAATTAATTACCCTCCTGGAACTGAAACCTGGATGTGTGCTTTGACTGACAGCTGGGGGCTGTGTCTGGAGCCTTTTTTAGAGGCTGAAATCAGAACTGGCCCCTTTTTTAGTCATGAGGAAAGTGATGGCAGCACTTTGAGGGACTCTGAGGAGGGATGAGACAGCAGATCATGGGAGTTGGGTTCACTGTTAAAGGGCAGGAGCAAGAGCTTGCTAAACCCCACAACAACTTGTGGGATTTCTTGTTGGCTGGAGGCAAACTCCTGAGCTGGCTGAGTTTCATGATGAACATCAGCTTCCTCTTCCTGCCTCCCACTGCCCATAGGAGGGCAGGACTCCACTTTATCCTGGAAATTCAACACCCTTAGTCCCAAGCAGGTGCATCACCCCGTGAGGAAACTGAGCCCACAGGGCCAGGTGTGCCTGCTGCCACCAGCTCGGTGGCCTGGGGACACTTGCAGGACACGTAATTGCTCTGTCCCATGATCTGGGTGCATTACTAGTCCAGGAGCATGAGATAATGAACCTTTTAGCTGGGAGTAAAGAGGGAGAAAGAAAGAGAATGAATGAGCTGGGCAAGAGAGAATGACTGAGGATTCAGTTAGTTAATAAAGGGATTGCAGAAAGCAAGGTGAAGAGACAGTGGTAATTTTATGCACTGCCAGTCAGGCCCATTTGTCCTGGGAGCAGCTCCAATTTCTCTCTGAGCTGTTATTTTTTTCTTTAGAAATGGAGCTGTGAAAGGCGAAGAAAAAAAAAAAAACCTCCCTGATTAAAATCAGCACCCAAAGTGACAAGGAAAAAAGCCATTTTAATCTCCACATCCATTGATGGATCTTCTCCCAAATAAGTGAAACAAAAGAGAATTTAGAAATTGGCCAGTCTTACACAGCACAGGCTGAAATAATCCAGATTCTGATGGCAGTCTTGTCATATTCCAGCCCCAACCACAAAACAAAGCCAAATTTCATCTTTACAACTATTAATTCCCACTCATACATGAATCTCTCTGCTCCGCCCTCATCCACTCCCCGTTCATTCACCACCATTTAAGAGTAAACCTCCCTTAAACCCCTAATTAGCACTGCACTTCGGATGTTTTAGCTCTACAACTCAAATCTTCCTCTTGTTATTAAGTATTCCTACTCCTGCATCATAACTCCTACCCCCTGAGCTGAGGCCAGAGAAAGACAGAACTGGGTATCTACTGCTTTTAAACTCAGCTTTTATCAGATACTTGAGGCTCAAGGGGCAGTGAGATGCACTTGTCCCATAGAACTTTAATTTCTGATTGAGGAGAAAATAAAGTTATTTGGGGAAGACAGCAGGGAAGGGCATTTCTGTGTTTGAAAACAGGCATGGAACTTGTGGAAAGGTTGGTTTTAAGACCACAGGATGGAGACATAAATAGGAAAGTGTGAGTGTTAAATTCTGCCTGAGTTGCCCTAGGATGGGACAGTTTTGCATCAGGTCTCTGGGCAGGTGGATGTGTTCACCTATAAATTCCACTTCCCTGCAAGCTGGCCCAGTGTCAGGAATCCTGAGCTGTTTGTGCAGATCCAGATCAGGCTTTTGATCTCAACAGAAATGCCCTGACCAGCCATGGCAGTGCGTGGTGCAAGGATGAGTGAGATCGAGTGCAGAAATCACAATTTGTGTCTGCATGCAGGTGCAGGCTGCTAACACAGGAGCATTTCTGCTGCAGGAGTCCATTGCCTTCTTTCATCCTGCCCTGTCCACCCCCAGCTTGGCCACTGGTCAGTGTGGATGGCAGCTGAGGCAGGAAATGAGAACACTCAGGGCTCTCAGAGAAGCTTTCAGGGCTTGTCTCCAAGGGAACAAACAGAAAGGTCCAGGGGCAGAGCCAGAGCTGTTCTTAAAGAGGATTTAATCTGATGTGGGCTGCCCCTAAGCACAGGGTCTTGCACAAAAGGCTGAGAGTGTTCATAAGTCTGTTTAACCTCTCTTAACTTCCCTGCCTTTCCCCTTTTCACTGGATGAGCACAACTGCCTTGTTCTGGTCCTGATGACTTGAGTGCCAAAAGGGAGGTGGGATTTTTCCTCGAACCACCCATCAGCAAGCCAAAGGCTTTTTTTATTTTTGTATCCATATATACTTGGAGATGAGATGTGTGGAGCCTGGGAAATGCAGGCAAGCAGGATTTTGTCAGCCACGAGGATGTTAATGTGAGGAGCAGCAAAATCAGGGGGTTTGTGTGATGTTGGTTCAAGTTCTTTTATCAGCAGTGGTGTCCTTGAGTGGAGGCTGCAGCTCAGCTCAGTTCAGTCCTGGCACTGAGGCCCTGTGATTGCATTACAGGGAATTATCAGGTGGCTGCACCTGGCTTAGAGAGCTCCAAGAAGGCACAGGAGTGCAAAAGGGAAGGCAAAGCACCGGTGGTTTATGAAATTAAAAAGTTCACGAGTGCCAAATCCACATGCTAGAGTGGAACTGAGAAATGGAAGAGGTCTCAGCAGCACCTTATCAGGAGCTAGGACAAGGAAATTGCAGTTGAAAGCACTGTAGTGCCTGATTTGCTATCTCTCCTCTGCACCTTGGCTGCAGGTTCTGCCTTTAGGGGTTTGTTAGGCAACTTGGGGAGAAATATTTTGTGTGTATTCAGTGGGTTCTGCTTGCAGAGGCCTTTGTATGCATGAGGTGGGATCCAGTGTCCCTGGTACCCTACAACAAACAGAAACACAGGAAGGAAAAGAACAAAACCTGTACAAAGGACAAAACCATGGGCTTCACACAGCTTTTTTTGGAGACAGAAGATGAATTCTCCCCTGCACTTCCCTCTGAGCCTGTGTGCCTGTAAACACAACTGGTATTTGCATTGGAAATGTTATTGAGGGGAACAGTTCCTGTTTGAAGGAGCCTTGGCAGCACGTGGCTGCTGCCTCTGTGGGAGAGGGGTGTGCAGGGGGGTCAGGGTGGGGTTTTCTGGTGTGCAGGGTGTGGAGAAGGGGAGGACAGGCCAGCATCCCTCTGGAACACAGCACCCTGCTCCTCCTGAGAGAAGGGGGGACAATGCTTGGCCAGGCCTGGGAAGGAAGCTGACAGAATCCAACAGATCCAAGTGCCTGTAGTAGAAGCAGCTGATGAGGGGACCTGCTGGGCCAGAGCTCAGATGCTGTTAAGGCAGGAAAATCTGAGGAGGCCAAAATCCTTCAATGATGCTGCCAGATAAACTGAGATTACACTTTCTGTGCTGTAAATACGACTCAGTTTCCTGCTTTTACCTTTTACTGTGCTGCCTGTGGGGTCAGGGAAGCAGATCAGGTTCTCCTTTGCTTCCCTCTATCTGTCTCCACTCTTTCCTCAAAGGAAAAACCTGGAAAACCTTGATGTTGCTGTGTTGTCAGACTCTGTTTGCAGGCACAACGTGGGTCTGGTCCTGTAGCTGCTGGTGCAGCTTGGAGATGCTCAGCAATAATATCGTGACTTGCTGGCAGTGGCACAACAGGAAATTGGAGGAGTAAAATATTTCCCTCCTCGCTGCATCCCATTTACATGTTCATAATGGAGGTTTTTAAGGCCCTAATGACAAGGAATGCTCATTGCTGGGAGAGGATGATTGAGGCAGAGCCGGGGTGATTGCAGGCAGTGAGGAAGGGATGTTAATTACATCAAAGGAAGCAGGAGGGCAGCACATCTGGCTGCTGTTTGCCACCCGGGCATGGGGCTGTCCTTGTCCCCTGATCCTGGCACAGATGTGCTCACCCACCCTCTCCAGACCTCAGCGAGAAGGCAAAAAAAACACCCAAACAAACAAAAATCTCCTTCTAGCTGCAGCCTGCAACAGGAGCGAGCTGAATTTGTGCATGGAAAACTTCTGGAGGATTGAGCAGTGCCCAGAGCAAGAAGAAAAATGCTCAGGAGAGGCAGAAAGAGGGAGAGAGCCCTGGGGACATGGTTGAGGGCTCAGCCTGTTCAGCGAGGTGGGTTTAGCAGTGAACTGATGTGGTGCAGATTAAGGAGCTTCTGTTGGGTGCATATGGATCAGAGGCAGCCTTTGAAGCCATGCAGAGGATGTTGTGGTTGTTTCATCTCTGGCAGCCAAGTCGTCTCCAAATTCTGCTTTCTGCCACCTTGCTGGTGGAGCAATGCCCCGGGGAGGTTTCTCCTCGGATGGAAATCTCCATCTGCATTCCTGGGAGATTGCAGGGCAAGGTACTGCTATGGAAGAGGTGTTTGAGGAGTTGTGCACTTGGTGACAGAAGAGAGAGATAAAGGAGAGCCCATGAATATAATTCAGCATAACAGAAAATAGCAGAGAAAGGAGATAATGGAAGGATGCATAAAAGAACAAATGAGAAAAGAAATCCTTAACAATTGCATAGAGCCTAATTTAAGCAGAGTATTCCTGATATTTCCTCTTTAAATAAATAAAACAGCAGAGCCTAAAGTGTTTGAGTTTTTCCCAGTCAAAGCCTTGGTATCAAACTTTCATCTATTCTTGACAGAGCAATTAAAGGGAGGGATACAGGCTCTGAAATGGAGCCAAAAGGAGTAGACTGAATATTTAATACAGTTCCAGGCTTTGAAAGTCCCAACAAACCAGTGGAATGGGGAAGCTGGTGGCAGTTTTATCTTAATAAGGAAAGAGAGGAAAAAAACCTTTATTCCTGCCAGCAAGGATGGCAGGGAAACACAAACTGCATGGGAAACAGGCAGCACCTTTCCAGATTGTCTTCTTGGATGTCATAATAGAATTTCTCAAATGGGATTTGATGGAGAGGGATCTGGGATCTTCCCACCTCTCTTATTGCAGCTCTTGGTGCTGGAGAGACAAAAGTGTGGGGTTCTCTGAGGTTGTTGAAGGAATAAAACAATTCTTTAGGGCTGAGGACAATCTCCTGAGCAGTTTCTGAAGTGAAGGGAGAGCTGGGGAGTTGAACATGGAGTTAAACATGCAGGTTAGCTCGGCTGCCAGGGCTAAACCAACCCATTAAAGGGATTAGCCAGCAGCCCTGACTGGATTTAGGAGGGTGGCTGTTGCTATCAATAAGTAATCCTGTCTCCAATCCTCTCTGGTGGCTCGGGAAAGACAGGGAGCAGAGGAAGGCTGGGAGGGAAGGTAGAACAGTCAGGAATGAGAGGGATAATTTAAAGGAAATGCTGGAGGCACAGAAAAACTCATCACTGAGAGGGCACAGCTTGCTATGAGTGAAATATTCCTTCTCCCTGTGCTCTGGTGAGGATCATGGAGCTCTGGGATGGGGCTCTACTTCTCACTCTGCACAACCCTCCCAGGCTTGCTGGGGCAGGATTGTGCTGTTTGGTGACAGGGAGATTGAATTTTGATTAGCTCTGACACAGCCTCTTATAACCTTTTCATTAGAAAATTACCTTTAATAGGAATCGTTCTGACACCTCAGCAGCATTTCCCCCTAATTCATTACAGATTCTCATGGTGGGAAGGGAGGGCAGGGAAATGGAAAGGTGCCTCTGTTTTTTCTACTTGCATATTTATTAATCCTTTTACAGTATAATCCATCCCCTGTTTACCTACTGACCTATTTGCTGACTTGCCTGTCTGTTCCTCTGCCTGCAGTATCCATCCAAACAGGAGATGTCTGTTTTCTTACTCTGAATTAAAATCCAGTTCTCCCTTTTCCTGTGAAATGCAATTTTTTTTTTTTTTGGAAGAAACATTGTTTTGGGCCGACTGCAATATTTCTTTCCAGTTTTGCCTTGAGAAGATAATAGTATAAAAGTCATGTTCTGACTTAAAATGAAAAATGAAGGTGTTCCTTTCTAACAGTGTTTCAAAACTGTGTTTCTGCTTTATCCAAAGGCATCTCTGCCTAATTTTTAATCAAAATTTCCACCCAGCTGATGGATGGATGGGTGTTGGAGGCAAAAGAAACAGAGCAGGGATAGAAAATGTCTCCATGTTCTCATCCAGCATCAAAAACCAGCTGATACCATGTACAACACAGAGCAAATCGTGTCATCTCAGCCTCTTCCCAGATCTGTGTGATGGAAAAAAAGACCAGGTGTGGGAACAGAAGGAATAATAGTTATTTGCAGAGCTCTTTGAGATCCTAAAAGGGAAAACCCTGGAGAGATGTAAAGTATTATTAAAAGGGCTGTAAGTTCTTTTCAGGGAGTTAAAGGGATAATAAATTCATTGCTCAGGAGATCTGGTAGTCAAAGTTCTGTGCAGAACGTGGTAAAAAGGAGAAGAGTTTGGGAGACTTTTGGGCACTGAGCAGGACAGTAAAGCCAGGCTTATCAAGTCAAATCTTCTCTTGGTTCTGGGTTAAAATCAGTTTTGTTGTTTCAGCAGCCCTTTCATAAAGCACTAAATGTGTCTGGAGCTTGAGAATTTGAGCAGTATTTTGTATTTAATCACATTTCAGTCAGGTATTTGGGCCTAATTTATCATTTGAATTTCTTTGGCTTCATCTTGAAGTCATTGGGCTGTCTCTCTTTTTTTTTCTTTTTTTCCTCCAGATTAACAAGGCCTTTAGTGCCTGCTATTGTCTCTCCACAAAAGCTTTTATCTGCTCTAGTTGAGTCACTTCTCAATCTCTGATAAACGGAAAGGATTGAGCTCTCTCTGCCACTCTCCGGGGAGGATGGATCAGTGCTCTCTGCATTTGCCTTTGGTTTTTTCCAGGGAAAGCCCTGTCCACACACCAGTGAATTCCAGTTCACTCCTGGAGCAATTCCCCCCTTTATTTTTGCCACACTCCTCTCCTTAGATCTCCGGGCTTCCTGCAAATTTCATTAGGATTAATTTAATTCTTCATATCAAGATTATTGAGGGGAATTGAGTCCAAGGCTAGAAATGTGTTAAAGCTCCACTTGTGCCTCCCTCTCTCTGCTGTGTTCTCTCTTCCATGGACAGCCCCTTCCATCAGAAATGGGATTGTTAATCCACTTACCACGTGCTTCACTGATATCATATAACACTAATTTTTTAATCAGAAGGTTGTGAGATACAAAGTCAAACATCTTACAACAGCTAAATATATTATATCTTTGCAGTTACCCTTATCAACCAAACTTGTAATCTCATCAAAGAATGAAATCAGATTTGACTGACAAGACCTATTTTCCATAAAACCATGTTGACTGATGTTAATTATATTTCTGCCCTTTAATTCTTTATCAATTGAATCATATATCAGCTTTTCTGATTGCTTTGCCAGGGACAGATGTTGGCTGGCCTAGATTCCCTGGTTCAGCTCTGAAATCCAGGTTTGCTTTTCCTGCAGCAATTCCTTTCCTTTTCCAGGGAGCTGGGTGAGGTGTGAGCTCTCCTGATCCACCATTCTCTATTTTCACTCTGCAAAGTGTAGAGCTGTGAGTCCCTTTCCCTGGAATGCTCAGATCCAGTTTGCAGACATCAGAAGCAATCAGCTCTCTCCTGCTGCCTGACACTGTTGGATTTTCTTACATCTCCTGATAAGAACCAACCTAGCATTTTACAACTGTATATCTGAAATTAGTAGCAGCTTAATCTCCCTCTGCTGGATCACTCAGAGGTGTAATTGTGCAGAAAAAAGGGTATTAAAATGCAAAACACTCTCCTATACTTCTTCATGTTAAATCCCTTCTTCCTTCTATTCTTTTTTTTTTTCATTTTACAAGAGGGCTTTTACTTTTTGCCTTCTCCCCATGTGTGTATCTGTGTGTCTTCATAAAAAGAATGAGCTGGGCACGCAGAGAGAATAATTTCTATTTCTACATAAATCTCAGAAATGAATACTTAAATTCGAGCAAAAAATACATTCTTACACCTTTAATTTCCTCTCTATGAAGTATAATGAAAAAGCCTGATTATTTTTAATTCTTCCCTTTAATAATTCAGCAGTGGAGTGATTTAAAACTGGGGACGATAATTACCTTTTCACTTTCCTG
Source organism: Alethe castanea (assembly GCA_024734035.1). NCBI lineage: Eukaryota > Metazoa > Chordata > Aves > Passeriformes > Muscicapidae > Alethe > Alethe castanea. The sequence continues at coordinate 4,845,886 of JANRGV010000059.1, read as the reverse complement.
GTAAATGGAGTTTTAATAGAAATGGAAGCTCAAATGCTGGAATTAATTCAAACAGGTCAGCATCAGGTCATCCATAGCATCTTCTGTATAAATCATTTATCTGAAAAATGGCCTGCTTCTCAATTTCCCAGGAACCCCTACCCAGAGGCTACGTTTGAACAGAAGACTCAATGTTTATATCTTGTAAAGCATGATGGGGGGAAAAAAAATTGCAATCCACATCATCTTGGAAGGATTTTTTTTTTTTTTTAATGCAAATGAAACTGCTGTTTGAAGGACAGGGAAGCAGGGGTTTGTCTAGATTAGGGAAATTCAGCTGTAGCTACAATGATGGTTGGCTGTGGAAGCTTTCACAGATCCCATTATCTGAGCAGTTTGTGCTGCTCACTCTATTTATCTTCATGCTACACCTGCTACATCTGTTTTAGAGGTGAGGGATGGAGGTGAGCAGTGTCATCTCCAGCTAAGAGCAGACCCCTGAAATAAGGACTAGGCTCTAACTGCTTCCCTGTGAGCCAAGGTCTGTCTGGGAGAGAGGAAAATAATAATAAAAAAATCTTTTCAGCCCCTGTGTTTTGTAAAAATAAGGGGGAAAAAAAACCAAAACCGAGCCCTGGGGAGGATGGTGACACTACAGAGCTGATGCACCAAGGATTTTTCTGGCACAGGGAGAAGGGGAAAAGCTTCACTGAGATTCCCACACACTGCACCAAGGTCCTGCTCTGATGGATTCAACACCAAACCATCCCTGTGGGTCTGAAACTGCTGCCACACCTCCTCTGTGCATTCCTGGGGCTGGGATTGATGTCCCTGGGCCCTGCTGAAGAGGAAGGGGCTGCTCCAGCAGCAGGGTTTGGCTGGAAGCAGGCGAAGCATCCGGGGGGTTAAATTTTTCATGAGAGCTAAACATAAACTGCCTCGTCTCTAATTAAGCACTGGGACATGGAACTTTAAAGCACTCCAGCTCTGATTTGCCACAAGTGTGTGGTAATGATTTCTTTTCAAATGTCAAGCAGTTTTGTTTCTATTTCCTTTCATAAATAATTGGTGCTGAGCCGGTGGCAACACCAGCATCCAGCTGGCAGCAGGAGCCTCGTGATGCACTCCTTGCATCCAGCCAGGCACGGGGGCAGTTCCAGCACATCCCAGGTGGGGAGAGAGGTTTTCCTGCTCCCAGTGCCACCTCCTTGAGGTTCCTGAATTTATTGTGGCAGGTGTTTGGTTTTGATTGAGATTAACCCAGTGTTCAGTGTGCTCGTGGCAGGGAGAGGTGGCTGCAAGGGTGGAGGATGGCAAAAGGAACACGTGATTTTCTGCAGGAATGAGGGGGGAATTTAATCCCTCTGGGATTCCCAGAGCCTAAAAAAGTGCATGGCCAGCTGTGCTGAAGGATCCAGGTGAGCCCTTCCCTCCTGTTCCTTTCCTTCACTGCACATCCTGGAGCCATCCCTGTGTGTTTTTTCTGCCAGTTATTCTCCACACCAATATTTCTCTATCCATTACTGTTTACATCCACGTAATATCCACCCTTGCCTGGGGAACTCAAGCAAATGATTGCATTGCTGGGATCCCCAGCCCTGCAGGTAAATACAAACACAGCTTCCAGCCATGAGCCAGCCATCATCAATTCAAGGGGATCAAACTGATGGCTTATTTTTGGGGGGTGCTGCTTAAAATGCTCCAGGAGTGCTGTATGTCATGAAAATGTTCATGGCAGATCCATATTTACTGTCAGATGCCCTAATGAGAAGTTAAATAATATCCTTTTTGCTTTCCCTCCTTTCTGCTGTATTGGCAGTGCTATAGATGGGTGCAGAAAAAAAAAAAAAAAAAGTGTTTCAGAAATGTTTAAACTTTGGGAAT
>JANRGV010000059.1:4784442-4824941 GCA_024734035.1 Alethe castanea | reverse complement strand
GTGGTGGGTGGCGGTGGTGGTGGTGGTGGAGGAGGAGGAGGAGGAGGAGGAGGAGGAAGCTCGGGCTCTGCTCTGCACTGCTGAGCTCATTCACTCCCAGCCAACACGGGGCTCTGGGACTGACACTGATATTAAGTAAGCAAAGTGCTCTGCTTAATCACAGCCTGTGTGTGCTCCTGAGAGAGATGGAGCCAGCAGAATTCCTGCTCACACTCAGCACAGAACACCCAGAGCGAGAGAACCCCATCAGGATCCTGGTCAGGGCTCGTCTGAAGAGGACAAGCTCTGAGAACTGCCCTGAAATGTAGGTAAATGTTGAAGAGAACACCTCTTGTGAGCACAAACCAGCCTCTTCCAGCCCCTAAGTGACTCAGCTGAGCCCTCTGTGGCACCTGCTGTCACCTCTCATGAGGAATTGCTGCTGCAAGAGCACTCCAGAGGAAAATAATACAGATTATTTATCCAGAGAGATGCCCCACTCTCACACGTCGGGCAGAATGGGGCTCAGATGAGCTCTCTGCCTTTCAGCCAGAAGCTGTGGCACAGTGTTAAGTGTCAGAATCGCTGGGGAAGTGGCAGGGCCTGCTCAGCCAGGCTGCATTTCAGCCCTCTTTTCATCTCCCAGCTCTCCAAAACTGGTGGCATCCCCGAGGGATGTAGGAGAGAGACAATTCCCTCCCTCCCCTGCTCCTCCCCTGCTCTCCCTGCCCATTTCCACCTGCATTTGTCTCTCCTTCCCTCCAAACCCCCTTCATGCTCTGTCTTTAAGCCACTGTGGCAGCAGTTGGGTTGTGGGAGCTTCAATTTCCTATTCACTTCATCATGGAGCAGCAATTTGCTGCACTTCCATAATTAGGGGAATTTGAAGCAAACTACCCTGTGGATGATTACGAGCCGGATTCAATCTGGGTTGCTTTGATCACCAAGAGGATGAAGGCACTGCTGGAATATTTGGTGGGGTGATCTGCTGCTTCCTCCCTCTCAGCCCCCACCACCCCTCCCTGCCAATCCAGGGATTGTCTTTGCAGCTCAAGTGGGAGAAATAAATGCCCCTTCCTGGAGGATGAAGCTCTGTTAAAATCAGTTTTCCCAGTGGCCTGATTGTTGGGAGCAGAGTCAGGGAATTAAATTTCCAGGCCTGTGCCTCGGTTTCCTCATCTATAAAATGATGGAATAAGGGACAGGGCATTAATTTGCTGTTTTGCTTTGTAAGAGCTCCTGTAAGCACCATTCCAAGGGCAAATGCCTGATTCCTTGGGTCTCCAAGATGGTTTGGGAAGATCTGTGATAGAATCACAGGATAGTTTGGGTGGGAAGGATCTTTAAAACTCATCCAGTGCCACCCCCTGCCATGGGCAGGGACACTTTCCCCTACCCCAGGCTGCTCCAAGGCCTGTCCAACCTGGCCTTGGGCACTTCCTGGCCTTGGATATCACACTGCCTTTGAAGTGATAATTGGTTTTTTCCAGCTTTTAGCAGCTTTAACACCCAGCACTGAACACAAGACCTTTGCCATCACCTTTTTTTTTTGCTTGGCCTGTGCTTTTGCTATCTCCCTGATTATCTCCTTTCTGCTCCAGGGCTGGGAACCCAGCCAGGAGGGAAGGGCCCATTGCAGATTAATCAATTCTGGTTCCAGAGAGGGGACAGGGCTGAAGTGGCCCAGGACACCCTGAGCCTGCAGGAATGTCTGCTGAGGGCTGGAAGGAGTGGGAGATGAATTTCGGGATTGAACAAAGGTTTGGATGATCAGCAGAAGAGCTGGACCACAGCAGCTTTATTCTGATTTATCCACCAAGATTGTGGCTGTCCCAGCACAGGGATTTACCTGCCACAGGAACCTCTGCTCGATGGGAGGTCACGGGAGGAGGTTCCTGTTCCCAAATGTGAGCATGATGGGCTGTCAGCCCCGGTGTATTAATAGACTATTAATGCTTCCAAGTTTCCTGAGCCACGTGCATGGGTTTTCGATAGGTTAATTAGGCCATATTTCAGGATAATTACAGCTGTATATTTCTACACTAATTAAGTGGCTTTAAAACATACCCACAATGTGGCTCAGTGAATCATAATTAAACTTCCTCTGCCTCCTGCTATACACTATGGAACTAATACCCATAAAAGACCCGAGCGCTGCTCCTTGCCAGCAGCAAATTGGAGCTCACAAAAAAAAAAAAAAAAAACCAAAAACAAACAAACCAAAAAAAAACTTATGGAATGTCTGCTTTTTTTTTTTAATAGAATAATGTAAAATCCAATTCAAAATGAATATTACATGAGTCATCAAAATGCTGCAGCTTCCCTCTCTTTATTTCTATTTATCCTCCCACGTGAGCTGTCACCTGGAGGAGACGGCGGCGCTCCAGGGTGAGGGGAGAGTGATTCATTCTGGTGATGTCTCCAGCAGAAAAGGGCTTTGCTTTTCCCTCCCTTCCAGCTGGGCAAGGCTTAAAATCCATGGAGAATGATGTTGGAATATCCCACTTCTGATAATCTCTGGCTGGTGGGGAGAAGGAGACAATTCATTCCTTTTCCCTCTGCTTTTTCCTCCTCTTTTTTCCTCTGCTCTTTTGGCATCTGATGCCCTTTCAGCCTCCACTTGGCAAAAATAGCAGTGCCTTGTCTTGTAATTTTGTCATTCCCTGGATGATCCCAGGAATCCTTTCCTGCACAGGTTCCTTGCATCCTTCTCTAGCTGATCTATCACTTTTCCCTGGGCCCTGTCCCCAGGTGTTATCACACCCCCTCCTCCTGAGTTGAGCTGTTCCTCCCTTTTCCTTGGCTGCTTCCAGCCTTGGTGTCCTGACATTGTTGTGGGGGCTCATAAAACTCTCCTACAATAAAAATAATCACCAAACTCTTCTCCTTTCCATCAGATTTTCCCATTTCTAGTAGAATTTTGTCTGAGTGAACCTAATGTCCATTTCTCTTCATTCCCCTGCCTCCCACCTCTTCCTGGATGTGTGAATGTTGTTCAAAAGTTCAAAAGGGCTTGGAAAACTGGGATTAAGTGTAGGGAAATTCAGACTATATCTGTTTGTTTTTTTTTTTTTTTTCATTTTTCAACTGATTTACTCCAGTTGTATCTCCACGTTTTTTGATGGGAGCTTGCAGCAAGCATTCCAGTGGAGGAATTAATAATTAGATGGAGTAGTGATGGGTGCTGTGGGAATAAAATGGTACAGATGGACACAGAGATAGAACAGCCTGACTGAGAGAAGCGAATTTTAAGCAATGTTGTAGCACATTTATGGAAATCCAGTGTGATATTCACCCAGGAAACTCATTGCAGGGGTTGAGTTCAGCTGCTCAGGAGACAGCCAGAGCCATGTGAGCAGCATAACCAACACCAAACAGCTCTCATTTCCCTGCTGGAATTTTCCCAGCTAATTCCTGATGCAAAGCAAAGCAAATTCTAAACTTCCACTCGGAGCAGGGCTTCACACCCGGGGTCCTTCTGCCATTTTTATGAGTTAGCTCACCTAATGAACAGATTCTGGGAGAGACAGAGCTCCCAGACATGCAGGGAAGCCAAATTTGGAGGATTATTGATGAATTATTCAGCCCTCTCCGCCCGTAACACTGACATGTGAGCAGAGCTTAATGCCCTGAGGCACCATTTCATTGTGGGAGGACAGATCCAGGTTTATAATCAACATACTGCATAAAAGCCCCTTATTTACATGGGCAAAGCAATTTTTGCTCAGTCTCAGGCCTTAATCTCGAGTGTCTCCTGTTTGGGAACAAAAAATTAAGTTCTGGGTGAAGTTAATTTTCTGTGGACCATGTCAAAGGCTCTTACGGAGGAAGGGAGGCAGGAAATCTGCTTGGTTCATCACTTATTTATTTCTAATGAATGGGAGAGGAAAAATGCAGCAACACAATCCAGGTGAAGTCTAAACGAAAGGTTTTTAATGAGAGGAGTGAGGAACAAGTTATCCAGGAGAGTCATTGAGTCCCCTCCCTCCGAGGCTTGCAGGAGGAGTTGGATATCTGTGATCCTGCTCCAGTGAAAGGCAGGGGGATGCAACTGCACAGGTCTAAGACAGAAAGGAAGAAAATTAAATTACAGGTCAGCTGAGACAGTTGTGATGAAGACATTTCAGAGGCATCACTGAGCGTGGGAGCCTTGGCAATGTGCAGATTCCCCAGGATGGATAAAACCTGATTTAATTCCAGCCACAGGCACCTTGTCCTGCCCCAGCCATCAGTGCTGAAGGTGACTTTCTGTTGAAAAGCAGCAGGGAGAGAAGAGGAGGGAGTTGAGCAGATCTTGGGAGGCTTTCCCCTCTCTCCTGTCCTTGGAGTTCAAGTTGCAGGTCCAGCAATTGCTTCAGGGGCTGCTTCTCCCCTTCAGCCAAATTAAATCCGCCCCAAGCCTCCCCCAAAGCCTCCAGGAATTACAACAGCAATGCCTTAAAAAACAACCCCAAACCAAAGCCCTGAATTTGTGTCACTTCTAGACCTGCAAGTGAGGATTTTTAAAGCTGTTTGAAGTGCCCTGTTGCAGCTCAGAGGGAAGGGAGTCAGCCTTCCCCTCTGCTTGCCCTCCCAGGTCCTGGACAAAGCTTCCCACATGCCACCAGTGCAGCTCATGTTGCCCAGGGTATTCTTTTCCTGTCTCTGGAGGGACCCAGGGGCTGTGTTTTGATGCAGCCCTCGAAGTGCCCTGCAACACTTAGGCTGGAAGGTTCTGTATAAAACCTTAACCACTGCCATTAATCGCTCTGCTGTGCTGCTGCTGACTTTTATGTGGCCTGGAACAAGCTGCTGCCACTGGGAAAACATCCCTGTGCAGGGAAGAAAATCCCTGTTGGGGCTGAGCTGGAAGGCAGAGCAGAAGGAAAATCAGGATCTGCAGCTGGGAGGGATGAAGAGGGGATGCTTTGGCAGAGGGAAGGGGAGAGTCAAGGCTGGATGGATCCTTGGGATGCACCAGGCAGTGCTTCCAGAGCTGCATTTGCTGCAATAACTCCATCCCTGAGTGCAAACACGGCAGGGTTGGCTCTGAATACAGATGGGCTTCGTGGCTATGTGGGCAGGCTGAGAAAAACCCATCCCACCTTCACCTGCAAAAGTCACCTCAGTCCCCAGCAGCACCACAGGCACTTGTGGTGACATCCAGCTAAATTCTGGGCAGGAGGGTAAAAACCCAAGGGATACTTGGGTTTGAGGGCTGAAGGAGAGAGCAGGGTCCCCTGTTGTAGGGGAGATGTGGGACAGGAGCAGGGCAGTGGGGCTGGGGGTGACAAAATGAGGTGCAGGGACTCTTTGGAGGGCAGAAGGCTGAGGCTCCATGCTGAAACAGAGAGTTTCAAGGAGTCACTACACGCTACCAAAGAGCTCTTCAGGATGCAGGTGAGCTGAACAAATGGAAATTGAGTGTGTCCAAGGCTGAGGAGAGTGTGACAGCTACAGCTGCTGTTGGGGACAGCCCTTCCTGGCAGGCAGCTCGGGACACTGGCTTGGCTGCATCCCTGTGATGGAAGGGGGCATGATCCCCCCAAAAACCACAGCCACTTGTGTTTGTCTTGCCTACAGAGCTGGTAACACATAAAAGGATTTGTTCGAGGAGGAATGTTCTCACCCTTGGCAGTTTTAATAAACCAATAATCAAATAAAGAAGCGACTACAATAAATTAACATCTTTTACCAGGAGCTAGGCAAGACTATCCTTTTAAAGCCATTGTCAGAGTTGTAACCGGTGAGACAAGGGAGGGAGGGGAGAAGAAGGAGCAGCAGAGGGGAAAAGCAGGGAAAAAAAGGGAAAAAAAGCGTTTAACCCCGGTTGTTAGACATGCGAATCCCACGTCTAATTTCCAGCGGCCTTACAGCGTGTGTGAGTGCTGATAAGGCCTCTGTGAAATTGCCAGCTCGGGCCGAGGCGTGGATGTGCCATAAACCATTTCTTTATTGAGCAGATAAAGGAGCGAGGCTGGCTGAGCATGACTGAGCCATTAAACTCTGCAGCTGAGCAGGAGGGGTGAAGAAAGGCACCCATTCCTATTAGGGACACCATTAGTTAATGAGAATTTGTGTGTGTGATCAGAGAGGGTTTTCACACCCAGGTTCTGTGTGGGTGGAGCAGGATGGGGAGGAAAGGCAGGAGGGTTGGGGGGAGCACTGTGTGACCCCTTGGAGAGGTGTGCAAGGAGCTCAGGGTGAGGAGAAGGTAAATAGGGAGAAATCCAGGTGGAAAGCACATTCCAGGTGAATCTGTGAGGAGTGGGGGGACTGGGCCATGCAGTGCTGGTGGAGTGTCCAGCTGAGCTGGGCTGTGCTTTGGGTACGAAAATCTTTTCAGCTTTGCTGGGTGTTTTTCCAATGCCTGGTGTGCTCCCTGTGTGTGTTATCCTCACAGAATTGTAGAATTGTGGCATAGATTGGGATTGGATTGGATTGGAAGGGATTTAAAGCCCATCTCTTCCCCTCCCTGGGACAGCTTCCAGGTTGCTCCAAGCCCCATCCTGGCCTTGGACACTTCCAGGGATGGGGCAATGCCTGGCCACCCTCCCAACAAAGAATTTCCCCCTAACATCTCATCTAAACCTGCTCTTTCTGAGTTTGTTGCTGCTTTGCATGCAGCTCTACCCCTGTGATGATCAGCAGGGCGAGGAAAGGAGAGAGATGTGCAGCCCTCGGGCTCTTCCAGCTTTGGATTCCAGTCCTTTCCCCAGCCAGGGAAGGTCCCGTGGCAGCTTCTGGCAGTGTCCAGGGTGGCACTGGCAGCTCCTGGCCCTGTCCAAGGTGGCACTGGCAGCTCCTGGCACTGTCCAGGGTGGCACTGGCAGCTCCTGGCCCTGTCCAGGGTGGCACTGGCAGCTCCTGGCACTGTCCAGGGTGGCACTGAGAGCTCCTGGCAGTGTCCAGGGTGGCACTGGCAGCTCCTGGCCCTGTCCAGGGTGGCACTGAGAGCTCCTGGCCCTGTCCCTGGTGGCACTGGCAGCTCCTGGCGGTGTCCAAGGTGGCACTGAGAGCTGCTGGCCCTGTCCAGGGTGGCACTGGCAGCTCCTGGCCCTGTCCTCACTGCTAATGGGAATGAGTGGCCGCAGGCTGTGGGAGCGCTGGGGCTGCAGCAGTGCAATCAGAGCAGATGGCCACATTAGCCCTGCAAAAGAGCAGCCTCTCACTCCCTCTGCTCATCACCGGCCCCCCATCCAGCCTCAGCCTTCCAATTTTCTCAGCGAGCCTTTGACAGCTGCTCCGGGGGAAATTGCCGGGGTGAGAGGAGCGGAGCCCTCACCTCCTTTCATTACCCACGAGCACAGCTCCCTTTGTCTTCCGAGGCAATTTCATAGCGGGTGCACAAACACGGAGCCATCAAAGGAGCCTTTCACAGGGCTGGCACGGGAGACAATGGGAAGCAGATACACCTCCATCAACAAAGGGCTGCATTTCCATTTTGATAACAAACGTGCTGGCTCCCTGTCGAACACCCGCGTCTTGTTTTCCCTCTGTTTTCCGTCTCCTTCCCCCAGCCAGCCCCAGGATGGGGTGTACAATAGCATTTCCCTCCGTGCTGACAGATCTGATAGTCCTGCCACGCTCTGCCTTTCCTCCCAAGCAGCAGAGGCAGAGAACAGCAGGTCTTGTTTTCCTCCCTTTCAGCGTTATCTCCCTCTCCCATGTCCTCATCGCCGTGCCACAGCAGTGATGGGGCAGCAGAGGTTTGGGAGCTGCCAGGAGGGTGTTTTCCTGTGTGTGTGTTATTTTCAGGATTGCACCAGAGCTGAGTGGGGCTGCCCGGGGTTTTTAATTTAGCAGGATGCACAGAGGGGAGGGCTGAGCTGACAGGGCTCCCAACCACTGACACCTGCCAGGAACAGGTATGCTGCTCCTTTAGGATCCCTAAATGCGGATACAAGCAGCCCACTATCATAATCAGAGCACTCCAGCCATTTCTAAATTAACCACCCGTTTTGCCTCTTCCCTTAAGTGATTATCTCAGGCAGATCTCAGCCATGTTGAGGAGATGAACAATACTGGTTCCTCTGAATTTGGCAAGGCTGAGAGAGCCAGGCACCGAGTTTGCACCCCTCTCCCCACCTTGCCCTGATGCTGCCCTGTGGTTGAGGTGTCTCCACCAAGAGCAGCCCCTTGTGCCAGGCTGCACTGGTGGCACTGGTGTTGGATGCTGTGTTAGAGGGGAACCAGCAGGGACACCCCCCTGGTTCAGGCTGGCTCCCAGGCCCTGCAATATTCATGTCCCCGTGGCCAGGGGAAATGTGAGCACCTTCTCTCCTGGCAGAGGAATCCACCAGAGAGAAACTCAAAGCCAGTGGGGACGGGGGGAGGAGAAATGGGAGAAATTCTGCTCTGAGCACTCAGGCTCCAATCCAGCCCTGCCCTGGAGTGGCTGTGGAAGAGCCCAGTGCCTCTCAGCCCTGGGGATGCCAGGAAAGGCAGGAGAGGAGCAGAGAGCTCCAGCTGCCTGTCCTTAGGGGCCCTCTGTGACAAAGCTGAGCACAGCTGGATCCTCAAACATGGCTGCACAGATGTGGCACAGGTTCCTCCCTTTGCTGCTGTCCTGTGGCAATCCAGGGAAGGGCTACAATGCCCGGAGCTGTGCAGAACCCTGGGACTCCCTCTCCTTTGTCTCAGTTTTTAACAAAACCAAGCAGTAGCAACTCCCTCTGGTGATGGTGAGCACCACCAGACTCGCTGCTGGTCCTCAGACGTGGCTGGGCTTTACTCCCCAGAGGTTTTTAGAGTCATTATTTCATCCGCCACCAACTGACACAATTTTCAGCCTCAGCAGAGGAGCAGTTTCCTTCTCAGGCTGATGCTGGGAGGATGAGCAGATGCCTGGATTGCAGGATCTCCTGGTGCCAAGGCACGGAGCAGGCACTGGGAGAGGAGCAGGGGTGAAAGCTGAGGCTGATCTGGAACAAAAAAAGAGAGAAAGGGTGAAAGACAAGCCAAGGAAACACAAAGTGGGGTGTGAAGAGGGTGAGGAAATACACAGGAGGCCTTTTGAAAGGAATGAGAAACAGAAAAGGAAAGAAGCCTCACATACAGTGGATTGTTCACCCAGATCAAAATGCCAACTAAATTAGGGTATTATAGGTCACTGAACAGGGATTGCACGATGGCCGAGCCTCTAACAAAGGTTAAAACACAGAACAAAGACAAATAATGACAGAGCCCAGAGCCAGCGACCATAAACTCCAAACAAAAAGGAGGGCAGCACGCAGAGGATGCGAAAGCAGAAGGAATCGTTGTTTGCAATCAGTGCTCAGTGGGTCAGACTGAAAATAAAATGGCCTTGCAGAGCCAGAATCCTAGATGGGGACACAGAGCAGCTTTGACAAGGTCTTTCAATAAAATTAATACACTTCAAGGTAGGAATGAGAAGCTGACATCAGCTCAGAGACAGACAGGAACATGTTTAAAATGTGCAATATATGAATGTCAGAATGAAGGAAAGAAACCCTGGTTTCTCTGAGCTGTTCTGTACAGCTGTCTGGGAATTCTTCTGTGAAATCTTTGGTTGGAAAAGCACTATTTAGCTAAATTGTAGCTATTTGCATTGAAAAGGGCAGTTTCGCTAAACTTGTGGGTTTGAAAACATTTGCAGAAAAGCACTGAAATGGTTGGAGTGTGCCAGTTCTTGCCTGATTTTCCAAGGGAATGGAGCTATGGGCTCACACCACATATAACATCAGTGAGAAAAGGCTTTTCTGTCCCCTCCTACAACTCCTGAACCCTCTGAGAGGTTTTATTCAGCTGTGACAAAGGGACAGGGGCTCTCAGTGTCATTAAACCCTGCATAAGAGGGACTCATGGAGGAAAGATTTTGGGGGAGCTGCTGGGTTGTGACAGGAAACACCAGCACCCATTTTCAGAGCTGTTCCTCTCTTCTGTCCCCCACTGTCCTGCTTTGGTCCCTGGGCTCTCACACCCTCCAGCTGGGCCCAGAATCCCAGAAATCTTGACTTCTCCCTGATTTCACACAGAAACCATCCCTGCTCTCCCAGACAGGCAGCCCTCTAGGTGACTTTTGGGGTTGCTATGGCAGCAAAATTGATAACTCCCATCTAAAAAGGCAATTCAGTGTTGCAGAGGATGATCAGCAGCATCCATCACGCCCATACCCCATCGCTGCTGGGGTAAATGACCACCACAGCTGCCCAGATGTATTTTTCACAAGTCCTTGTGGCTCTGTGCTGCCACTTGGGCCATTCCAGCACGTGGGAAGAAAGACACAACATTTTTGCTTTGCCACAGATGTTTTACTTCCCCTCAGAGAGGTCTGGGGAGAGGGTGGCTGCTGCTCTTTGGGGGATGCTTTGGGTGCTGTGTGCTCTGATAGATGCTCCCTCAGCTCCATATCTTGCTCTGCTGTGAGGCTGAGATAGCAAAGTCTTTGCCAGATTTCTTTAGGATCCTCTTTTTAATACCTCAGATCTGCCTGGCAGCCAGGGATGTTGTACAAATTGGGGGAATGTGGGGATGCAGAGGATGGAAAAGGCAGATGACATCAAACCAGTCTGTTATCTCTGCCTCCAGACTGAGGGCAGAGCTGGGAGCAATCCATCCTGCAACTGTCTCTAGCAGCTGCCTTCAGATCTGAACCTGACAGCTCTCCCTGCTCCTGCAGGGACAGGAATTTGTCCCCTCAGGCTGTTCCTTTTCCCTGGCCCTTCCCACAGCCCTGGATCTGGGAGGCAGAGGTATGAGCACATGGCAGAGCTGAGAGCACAGCCTGGCTGTGAAACCTCCTGGCCCCAAGGAATTCAGGTGACAACAGCATGGGGAAGACCCTGTTACTGCTCCAGACATTGCCAGGGTCACCACATCCCACCTCTTTTCTTTTTTTTTTTTTTTTGACACAGTCATATCCCTGTGAAATAATGTTCAAATGTTCATTTTTGACAATAATGTTCAGAGCAAACGCTGCTCCTTTCCCCTCTGAAATCCCAGCAAAAGGACAAGGATGAGATCCAGCTGCTTCTACTGCAGCATTTAATAAATGCTGCCATTTTTACAGGCAGCACCAAATATTTTGTTGGTGTTAATATGATCTGCACAGGGTTAACAGGATCCCCACAATCGCTCCCTCACCATGCAAATAAAGGCAGATTTGCATCTTATTTTATGATTGATTGTTCCTCTCTTTTCCTTTGAGCCTGAGATGTTGCAAACAGAGAAGGGACCAGCCCTCTGCAGCCCCCCAGAGCTAGGGAGCCCCTGTCCCTCTCCCTGGCATCAGGGCAATCACAGCAGTCACTGCTGCTGAGCTCTGCTCTCCCTCCATTTCCCTCCTGACCTGCCTTTTTTATTTTTTTCTTCTTTTTTTCCAGGCTGTTTCTCAGAGCTCTCTGAGCCTCACATTTCCTCAGCTTTGATTGTAGTGGCTGAGGTAGCAATAGCAAGTGCAATTTTCCAGCTGTGTTTCACGGATGGCTTAAAATAAAGCCCTGCATTAGCCTGAGCAGGCTCCAGGATGCTCTCAGAGCCACTGCTTGTCACACACACCATCCCTGCCTTCTGTCCCCTGTGACACCAGCAGCAGCACTGGCCCAGGGCTGCTGGTTCCCACCCCCATCATCTTCCTCAGTGGCTCCAAAGTGAGAAAACGATTGATTTAGTGATGGAGATGAAGGCTCCTGCTCTCTGGTCCTCCATCCCACATGGGTGTCACACCCCCAGCCCCGTGTGCTGCAGGGTCCCTCCAGCCAGGGCTCTAAATCATCACTTATCCCTCCCGGGATTTTCCAGCCTTCCTTTGTGATGGAAGGATAAATAACCAGGACAAGCCCCGGGATGTTCAAGGCAGGCTCTGCTTCCCTCCCAGGACTCATCCATGCAGCTGCTGTCACCTTGCCTGCATTAATCCCAGCACTGGGAAATCTCTGCCTGGCTCACAGCTGTTTCATTCCTGGTTGGAGCAGCTGGGATTTGCAGCTCCATAAAAATCTCTGAGCACCCCCGGGGGCCCTGAGCACCCTCATGAATAACAGCACTCAGTATGGAAATGATCTGCCTGGGCAGGGGAGCAGGCACAGCCCCTCATCCCCCTGGTGTCCCTGTCACCCTCACCAGGGATTCCTGGCTGGAAAAGCTTCAGCAGCCCGTAGGGATGAAGGGCAGTGTCTGTGTTGAGTGTCCAGGCTCATGACAGGGTGCAGAGGGAGGGGATACCACAGCCCCCAGTGCCTACCTTTGCTGCCTGCCCACAGCCAGGCACAGCCCTGGGATATTTCTCTGCCAGCCCTGCGCCTCTCCTGCTGTTCCCAACACGTCCAGCACAATTCGTGCTGTTCCCAGTGACTCACTACCAAGATATCTGGTAAATACACAAAAAAACCCCTCCTGTCTCCCTGTGTTACTCTGAGCCTGGGGGAAAAGCTCTGGCAGAGAGCAGGTTCCAGTCCATTCCTCCCAACCTGTCCTTGCTTCAGCAACTCAGGTTTCCTCGAGTGGGTGAGCAGGGAAGGGTTTATCCAGGACTTTGTCAAAGCTGAAGTCAGGGCAGCAGTGAGGTCTGGACCTCATTAAATGGATTTAGGGGGTGTGGTGGTGCTGCTGGACAGCTGTGGTCTGCAGGAAAAGTCTTGGCAGCAGAGAGAGAAGGGCTTTGTGTGGAGGAGAAGCAACAAAACCCAGCAAAAGAGCAAGGCTGGCTCTTTCCATGGCCTCTAAAGATCTCTGTGAAATTGAGACAGCTGGGAGACCTTGGTCACAAAGCCATGGAGCCATCCCAGAGGGCTGCTCCCAGTATCAGGATGGTTTATCCAGGAACTCTGCCCGCCTGGGGATCAGGCAGCTGAGCTGAGATTAACTGGCCCCAGAGCTGCCTGTGGCCACTGCAGCAGCCCTGGCACCACACCTGGCTGCCCTGGCACCACACCTGGCTGCCCTGGCACCTGGGACTGCAGCACAGGCTGCTCTTGGTGCCACCAGGTCACACATTCTGTGCAGGAGGGGACCCACCAGCTGGCGAGGGGCTTTGGGCCAGATGGTGGCCAGGATTAGGGGTTTTTCAGGATGCATCAGAAACCTCGATGATCTAATATTGCTCCAGATGTGAAATGCCTTAATCCAGAGGGAGGAGGTCTGTTTTTTGGGGGGGAAGGGACAGCCCCTGCCAAATGCCTTCCTGGAAAGGAATCCTCTTGCCTGGCAGGGGGTGGTGGTCTGGGAGTGTGTTTAAAAATGACAGGACATAGCTGGCTCACCACTCTTCTGTGGCAAGCCACGCACAGAACCTCCCTGCACAGCAGCTCCCATGGCCCTGCACGCAGTCATTCGGGCTGAGGGGTTTTTGAAAAAATGCCTTTATTACAGGGATTATTATCCTAAGTAGGTTAAACCATCATTGACAATGCCAGCTAACCTGAGGAGAAAAAAAAAAATAGTGACTTGGAGGCTGGTGATTTCAAGCAGCTGCCCACCTCCCCTCCCAACCCCACTCCGACTAATTCAGACCTCAGGCAGATGCCTTTTGGCTATGATCTCCAATGCACAAAAAAAGCCTTATAAATAACCACCATTGTGCCCAGATTGCCATCTCTGCCTCTCCTTTGTCGCCCTCTCCCCGAGGCAGAGTCGGAGGCTCCCATTTGTGCTGAGCAGAAGCAGGGCAGGGCTGCTCTGAGCTCTGCTCTCTGCTCTGAGCTTTTCTCCCTGGGCGCTGGGGTTTTCTGCAGCACAGAAAAGGGGGCTCAGGTTTGGGTATCTTCATTTCCCTCCTGCATTAATTGGCCCCTTTAATTTTTCCGTCTTGGTTTCACACCTGGGTTGGGTTCATCTCTGTGTTCCTGAGCACTCACAAGTGAAGGAGGATTTTACCATTCAGGAAAACACGTTCCTGAGCAGGGTTTGTGAATAAGGACTGAGAGCCTCTGCTCCACTTTGGGCTCCCAGCTGGACTCCCAGAGGTTTTCCACGTGCCTGATGTGTCCCATTCATGTCCCCTTTTAGGACAAAGCATGGTGAAACACCAACCCCAAATGATGGATGTTGGAGGAAACTGAGTGGAAAATTCTGTACCTGAGCAGGGTGACAGCCAAACCTCTCCCTCCCAGCTTATTTGTGAGAGATTAGGCTGGGGCAACATCCCTGATATAGAGGATTTCCTCTCCTAGATAATACACAAAACCAATTAATTATTCCAAATTAACTTCATCCCTTCTGGCCTGAGGGCTTTGACACAGATGGAGACCCTGATTCCCTCTGCACACCAAGGAGCTGGGAGGGAGGATGGAGCTGGATTCTCCCTGTGTGAGGGCAGAGCAGCTCCTCCCAGCCTGATGGGGAAACACCAATGCCACGGGGTATTTTCCAAGAATAGATAAGGGAAGCAGAGCGTTTCCTGGAGCTGGTTTATGGTAGTTTTCACACTTACCAGCTGTTTGCACATGAAATTGTTTCACACGATTAGGCAGGTAACAGCACCTCTAAGCCCTGTGTCAAATATTATTACGCAATAAAATAAAACCCTGAGGGAAATCGTCCTGACACACACCCCTGATTTACACCCTGCACCGTGAAGATAATTACATTTCAGTGCAATATATAAAAGGCAGCAGAGGAAGCTGGTGGGGAAGGTGCAGCTCTCTGCAGTACCTGCTCAGTCAGAAGTGTCTTGTTAATCATTGTTTTACAGGAATCACAAAACCAGCTGGAACAAAGAGGGACTAACAGGCCTGATCCCCAGGGTGGCTGTGGGGAGGGCTGGAATTAGGGCTGGAATTAGGACTGATTGGGGAAGACAGCTCTTGCTGAACAGGTAACAGGGAGGGGGAGCAGCGTGACCTTTTCCTGCCTCTTCATTTCCTAAACAAGTGTAGAACTCTTATTATTACAATCTTCTCATCCTTGTTCCCAGCAAGAACAAAAACACGGCTGAGGGTGAAGCTGTAAATGTGTCTGGAGATGTATGGAGCTGGTAGAGAGAGGGGCCTGGAAGGATGGATTTGGGAGGGAGTTTAATATCCATGAAAAGGGAATGTATCCCTATTCTCTATTTCCAGGATAAGGGCACTGGGCTGTCTGGAAGCTTTGTTCTGACTCTGACCTGTGCATGGGAAAAAGAATTTGATTCAGTGGTCACTAGAATTTATCTGCAGTCCATCCTCACCTTGGCTGAGTGCAGACACATTTTCCTTCTTTCCCAGTTCAGTGGAAAGCACTTAATGGGGAAATCTCAAAAAGGAGTAAGATTTAACCTGTCCTATTGCCAAAGTGATCATGCTGTGAGTTCAAGAATTTTAAAATCCTTTTTTCTTCTCTTTCTTGGAGGTTGGTGAGACCAGTCCTTTCAGGTGGTGAAAAAGAGACCTAAAAGTCTCAGTCCCCACCACCTCTCCTGGTAAGAGAAATTGTGGCCTGAAAGTGCAGCTCTGAAGGTCTGTGGAATTTCCAGGTGAAGCCTGGGATGGGGACAGTGGATAAGTTGAGGGGAGCAGGCTGGAAACTGGGATTTACTGGACTTTGCAGCATTGAATTGAGTTCTGACCCACCCTCACATCTTTGCCTTTCTGCGTGTCTGAGCACAGGTGAAATCAACACTCAGTGATTAGAAAAAAAGAAGAGAAGAGAAAGAAATTAATTACTCCTAACAAACTTTTAAGATCATGGGTTCTGGCTTCTGAAAAGTCTCCAAATCCCCCTGAAAAGCCAGGTCCGTGCAGTGCACTTTGCATGCGAGCAGAGTCCAATCCTCTGCCTGATAAAAGCAGAGGGAAAGATAAAAAAGCCAGCAGGCAAATAGGATTAATTGTGTGTCAGAGGTGCCTAATTAGAAAGAATGATGGGCTGGAAGGCAGCACACAGGAGGCACGAGCCAGCCCAAGCTGCTCTCAGTGGCCTCTTCTGCTTCCAGGAGCAGCAGCTCTGGGCAGTGAAAATGCCCCAGCACCAGCAAGTCCCCTTTTCCCATCTGTCCCCTCCACCAGGGATCTGGGAAGCCCTTCCCTGGTACCTCTCATGTGCCAGCATGACCCTGGGATGATTGCATCCATCCACATGTTTATTTACTCCAGCTACCTTTCCCCTGAAAAATCAATGTGTTGAAGAGCCACAGTTTAGCACTGTCCTGGGCTCTTATACTTTAGATTTGAAACAAGATGAGCATTATTTAATAATACTCAAATATTAGAGTTTTCTATTTGTATTTTAAATAGATGATCTCAGTTCTTACTCGGTTTCAGACAAGTGGTGGCAGTGATTGTAGAATTTACAGAAAAGTAAAACAAAAATGAATTACAAATTCAATGAGAGGACAACATATTAAACACAAGGCTGAAAATTTAAAAGCTTTGCACAATAACCTGAAACACAAATAAAGGGCAAATAAATGCTCCTTCTCCCCTCTCCATTTCAGGGCTTGTCCTTCTGAGCCTTCTCTCCTGCAAGGATTTTGAGCATCTGGAATGTCTGAGGCAAGTGTTTCTCCTCACTTTCAGCCTCAGGGAGCCTCAGGGTCCCTGGACACAGAGTTGGCTTCGTTGGGATTTCTCTGTGCCCAGAGATGGAGCCTGGGTTGCCATCCTGAATGGAAATGAATGGCCAGCAGTGTTGCTCTGGAATTTTCCATAAAGAAGAGCAGCTGGAGGGGATCTGGTTATTACACGTGATGGGAGGGTGCCAGTCTCCTCTCCTGCTCAGAGAGCTTGAGTGGGACTAATTTCATTTCACCTAAAGCATTCAGAGAATCCTTTTCACCATGTAAAATCCATTGCAGTTTTCTCATTAATCCTCCAAAGTACAGACACTTACTCCAGGCCTAATCCCACTCTGCTATTGTGTTTCTCTACTGCAGCCTTCCCTCATCAGCTTAACAAATTCCCTGATCTCAATAGAAGATCCAAAGCTGAACATGCTGGGCATTAAACTGAAACCTTCTCCCAAGGGCTGCTGCACCTTCCTCATTCCCCTGAGCAGGGATGAATCCTGAAAGAAGGCAGGGGATGTGGAGGTCATGAGCTGTGACATTTAAAAATTGCTTCTCTGAGCCCCTGTCAGGTGAGACAAAAAAATGTAACGTGTCCCAGGCAAATTAGAATTGATCACAGCCGGGTTTGGGGGCGAGATTCTCCTCTTCCCTTTGTGTCTCTTCTGGGAACGATCCCAATTCATGCAGGGAAATAGATGGAGAGTCCATGCTGGTGATAAGGAGCTGGATCTAATTAACAGCTTTGTCAAAGGGCTTTGTTTCAGAGCTGGCTCCTGCTGCCAGCACCCCCATCCATCAGTGTGAGCATCCCTGTCTGTGCCCAGACACTGAGCAGTGCTGAGGAGCTGCTGCACCCCAGCCCTGCTGCTGGACCAGACACCCTCACACAGAGCTGCTCTTCATCCAAACACTTGGATTTCTTCTCACTTTTGTGCCTGCTTTCTCTCCTTTGTGTTCCTTCCCTCTCTTCACACAGACTCCCTTTCCTGTGGTTCAGGACCAAGTTGTTCCTTTCCCTCTGTGCATTACCTCTCAAACAGGGAATGCTGACCCTTCCATCTGCTTGGGGCTCCTAAAGGAAAGGCTGAAAGATGGTTATAATAATATTTTCATCTCCAACTGCTCTGCTTTACTCACCAGTGTCACTTGAACAGCTGTTTCCTTAATTTACACCATGAAATCCTGTTGTTTTCTCCCAGTCCAGGCTGGGGGTCCCCTCTGGTGTGAGCTGTAGCAGGGAAAAGTTGCTTTATCTCCGGGGTGATTCCCTCACTGGGGTGGGGTTACAAAGGATTTCCAGCCAGAAAATCAGAATCAGAAATCAGAATCTCCCTGCTCTGGGTGTCTGTCAAGTTTTAGGCTGCAAAAAGCCTTTTTATCTACAATCAAGTGACTGCAGATAAATACCTGCTATTCCCACAAACCTCACCTTCCCCAACAATTCACCCACTCACAGCCCATTCCCCATTCCCTGGGAGCTCAGGTGAACTCCACAGCTCACTTTTCCTCCTCCTCCTCACCCTGATTTTGCTCTGAGGACGCACCTAACACCTAAATAAGTTCCTGAGAAACATCTGCCCTTAGACCCCCTTGACACTAATCCAGGCTGATGCCATTTGCTCTCTTCCCATTTATGAGGTCTGATTCCCATGTAAATGTTTCATTTGCTTCCGAAATTACTTGGATCTCTTCTGAATTTTTTATCTCTTTTTATTGCATCCTGGGATCATAATCCTGCTTTATGTCCTGCTATCTTTTGGAGAGGCCAAATGCCTGCTCTGCATTTGTTTTTCAGGCTGGCATTTTCACTGTGCAATTGGCTACATGAGCACACTTCTGAGGGAGAGATTCACAGTGGAAATTAAGCATAAAAGACTAAATGCTCCTGTTGAGCTGTGAGATGTTGTGTTGCTTTGTTAAATTTTTAAGAGTATTTGGATGGAAATGGTCCCTCTTTTTGGTTTAGTTTTTACAAATCTCCTCTGAGAAACCATAGCAGCCTCCTGGAATATGCAGGGAAGACTTGTCTGTTTTAATAAAAGTGAGAAAGGGAATCAAAATAAACCCAGAACCAGTGATAGATCCTCTAAAATTAGCAGCCTCACAGGCATCCTAGGAGAGCTAAGTCGGGAATGATGGTGTGACATTCACAGAAATGGGGGAGAGGCTTTTTGATCTCCTCAGCCAAGCTCCAGGCACGATGCTGGGTGGGAAGGCAATGTTCTGACTCGAGCCAAAGGTGTGATCTCCCTGGAGCAGAACCTGCACAATCCCCTGAGGGAGCTCCTGCAGCCTGGGGGAAATGGGCACTGCTGGCACAGAGCTTGAGCCGAGAGGAAAGAGAAGAAATACAGGGAGCAAGAGGGGTGGGAGAGGGAGTGTGGGTGAAAAGCAGGCTTGGAGGAGATGAGCAGGGTGCAGAAATGAGGTTTTGTTGTGGGAGAACAAGGTTCTGGTTTGCAAAGTGAGCTCACCGGGATTCTGAACAAAAAGAAAACAACAAGACCTGTCCATAGAGCCTGAATTTCCCAGCATTAATTTGTTGGTGCCTCCCATTTCCATTCAGCATCTCCTGTGGTTTATTCTCTTCCATTTGTGAGCCCTTGGGTTCAGGAGGGGCAGTGCTGATGATGCCCCTTGAATTTCCACCTCCAGCTCTGCTCAGCTGGCCCTGAGGCACTCCTGGAACACAAAGCACAGCCCAGGCCTGGGGAATCCTAAAAGCAAAAGCCTGGCTTGATCAAACCCTGTTACACTTCAATGCTGGCTGCCTGCAGATCTCCCAAAACAAAGTGCAGCCAGCAAGACAATAATGGCCTGAGACACACGAGGCTGGCCCTGAACAAAGAGTTGGATGCTGATGCAACATTTAAAGAGAAATCACTTTTCCTCAGCCCCAGCTGGATAAAAACCCACTGGAAGATGGGGCTTGGGCCAGCCCCCTTTTTTCCCTTCACCCCCTCCTTATCACTGCAGCAAGTGAGGTGTTTTCACTGTGAGTCCCAGAGTTATGGCTGTTATTAAGTTGGAATATTTTTATAGACTTCTCCACTTAGAATATACAGGCGTGTTTACACACACAGGCCTTTTGCTTTAATTTAGTCCTCTCCTTCCCTGCACCCCATCAAGTAACTTCTAATAAATGACCGAATAAATGCATTCAGATAGTGCTGTAATAGAGAAAAATTCAGTGTCTAATGAAGAGATTGTTCCTACCCCAGGACTGTAAAGATGAATGATGGTGGCTGTGGTTTGAAAACTCCTTTTAGTTTAAAAATATTACTCCTTTGTAAGGAAAAAAAGAAAGCACAAAGGGGAAAAAAAAAAAAACAACAAAACAATTCTGTATAGTTTTTGCCAGTCAGAATCTGCTTGCACACAGAACAGAAACTGTCGCAGGCAAAATTGCTTCATATATCATAGCCCAGCACCAGGCAGATAATGGCAAAGCCAGTTCTGATCAGGGAGTGATTATTGCTCCATGCTCCCAGCACTGATGGGCAGACAACTGACTGCAGCTTGATTTCCTTCAACTGGATTGATCTTTCCAGGCTGAAATTAAGGATGTGGTCACCCTGATGAGGTGTTGACCTGAAGGAAAATTCCTAAAAGGAGCCAGTCCTTCCTCTGTCGCACTTAAATTTTCTGTTTGCAATAGGATTGTCTCTTTTCTGTAGCTCTGGGTGCTTAAAGAGAGGAAAAAAAGGTTTTTTGTCTTCCTGACCTGTTACTGACAGACATCAAATTATCTCAAGATCATCTTGAACCTGATAGAAATCTGTGGTCAGACCAGTTACCAGATTGCAGAAATAGATAGCAGAACAGGGGGAATTGTGATGAGATCATTTAGTTTGGTGTCATTTTGCTCTCCCCCAGCTCATCCAACGTGATCCTGGAGCACCCACACTTCCCCAGGCTGTGTGTGTGTTTCTGATCCCACAGAATGTCCCTCTTCCCAACATTTTTGTCATTAGGAGTTTCAAAACAGGGACATTTCCCATGGGTACAGCACCAGCCAGCCAGGATCTGCGGGGAAAATCACAGCACAAACAGTGATAAGAGCAACAATTAAATTCTGTCCACTACAAGAGCTGTGGCCACCTCTCCTCCTTGTTTATTTTAGGCTCTCAGAAAGGACAGAAAGTTGGGAGGACCCCAGGTTTGCCCACATCTGGCAATTCCCCTGTGCCTGTTATTAACATTTCACTGCTGCAGAACAAGCCCCAAGCTGGGAAAGGCATCCAGTGGCCAAAGGATCAGAGGAGACAGAAAATATCACAAGGAGAAAAACCATGCACTGATGAATCCCCTGCTGCTAAGACAACAACAAGTCAAACTCCCACCTTTCATGGCTAAAGCAGCACATTAAAATTAATTGAATGAGCCTCAACATCCATGAAAAGGATGTGCTGTGTCTGTTCATCTGAATCCTTGCTTCCCTCAGAGATGCTTTTTTTTTTTTTTTTTGGTGTCACAAATCCAGATTTGGACTGTAAATTCTCCTTGTTGTAAAGCACAGTGAGACACAGACCCAGGATCTGCCAGAGTTTGTTATTGAGTTTGTAATGTGCAATTGTGGTGATGATTATAATATCAGCAACTGGATTTCATCTGTCCCCACACATTGAAACAGGCGAGCTGAAATGAGCAGTGACAGGAAAATGGTCTTGTTTGCACATAAATCCTTTAATAACCAGCAATTTCAGAAAGAGAATAGTAGGAGAAAGAAGAAGTTGAAGGACAAAGAACTCACATATTAAATCCTACTTTGAATTTAAGTCTTAAAAAGCGTATCATTAAGGCTTTCAACGTGCCATGAAGAGTGGTAAAAGCAACCAAAAAGGGTTAATTCTCCCCTAAATCTCTCACCCAGCCACCACTATTTGCATGCCTTTTAAGGCAGCCAGGAAATTACATTAATTTCTCTAATGTGTGCAGTGCCATAAGTTCTTTTTTTAATTACAATGATCAAAATATTGCTTAAAATTAAAGGCAGCTGCATTTGTTTCTGACGGATATCATAATTGCAATTGTAAATTGGGGAATGTAATGTTTCCTGGTGCTGCTGTGAGCAATGGCTCTGAAATCATTATAGATAGGTAGATATAAATAAACCAGGAGATCTGTGAAAATAAAGCAAAAGCAAGCTAAAAGGGTAATTAGCTGAGCGAATGGGAGCAGAGGAATCCGGTGCTCAAGCAAAAAAACCTAAATATTCAGAGGAGCTCTGTGACTGTATTCGTATCATGCTGGAAAAAAAATTCCAAAAAGGGAGAAAAAAAAAAAAGAAAAAGAATGAGTTTGAATTCAGAAGGTTTTTTTTGCTTTTTTTTTTTGCTGTCTTTCTAAATTCTTCCCATGAGTGAGAACAGCACATTGCCTGATTCCTGTGGGGTTTTGGGGTTTTTCCTCCCCATGGGCTTGACTGGGAGCATTGCTCACGTCTTGTGCTGGTCCCTGAGGATCTGCAGGTGGGGAAGTTCATGGTCCTGGGGTTCTGAGGCTGCTGCTGCTGAAAAACCAAGTCACATCTTTAAACCAGCCCAGGGGAGGAGCAGCTCCCCCTTCCCAGGGACTGTGAAGCCGTTTTGGGGCTCCTTGCCCCGGGGTTATCCCAGCCCAGGATGCTGCTGCCCTCCAGGAGAGGGATGGAGCTGTGCAAGAGCTGAAAACACCCACAAAAAACCCTGGAGCAGCCAGCAAGGTGCAGCTGAGCCCTTTTTGTGTGCCTGAAAGCCCTTCCAGAGCAGGAGTCAATTTGGGATGGGTGTAAATCCAGAGGAATGCGCTCTCCATCCACTTAGGTGTTTTAGGGAAGAGAAAAATGAAGTTTTCTGGATGTGAGGCCTGGGCAGCTGGGAAATGGCCAGCTCAGCAGCACCATTTATCAGCAAGCCCTGAGATAGAACAAGCAATCACACTCCAGCTGGTTTCCCATCAATAAGCAGGGATGGAATATTAGTAACTATTCCGTGGGATTCAGAAGGCAAACACTGAAAAAAAAAAAAAAGAAAAAAAAGAGCAGTTGCAAAGTGGAGAGCTCAGCCTGGTTTCCCTGCTCTGCTAAACTCCCTTTTCCAGCAGTTCCAGGTGGTGCTGCCATGCTGGGAATTGTGGAGTGGACAGATGAGTCAGGGAGGAGAAAACAGATGGGAAAGGGGAGCAGTCAACAGCTGTACAAACCCCTGGAACATCCCCAGATGGAGCAGCTGACCACAGGGCTGGATTTGTTCCTAGCACAGGCAGGACACAGACATCCAACACTGGCTTGAGGATACTTCCTAGAGATAAAATTAGAGGCACAGGAAACAGAAGAAAAAATATTTAAATAAAAATTAATAACTGTAATAATAAAGATGTGGAGCTCTGGTGCTGTGGGACAGCCCGAACTTGGCTTTCAGTGTTGTGCCCACAAAATCTGCAAACACAAGTGGAGCTGGAATCATTGAACATCTGCTGAAGAAATGCAGGTCCTTGCTTGTGTGAGAAGGCAGTTTGAGCTTATTTGGAGCTAAACCAAGCACCAGAATTTGACTATCCAGGCAAAATTCTGAGAGAAGCCAGTCCATCCCATAAAATTACCAAGAAACTCTTTCCCTCTGCTCTGGGCAAGAGAAGAAGCCTGGAGATTTCCTAGGCTTCATTAAAGACATGGGGATCATTATTTTCCTCCTTCAGCTCGTGGAATCACCTCCTGAAAGGATCTTTTGCAGCCAGAAAGGAACCTAAGGAGGACAGTGAGAGATGGGAGGGCCTTTGTGGGTTCTGTAAACAGGATTGATTTTCACATTCACCAAGAAATGAATTAGATACCAATTGTGTGTGGGTTGAGCCCCTGTCTCCTGGGCTGGGAGAACAGAACTGCAAAACACTGGATGCCCTGGTGAAAGCAAAGGCTGGGGAGGGAGGGAGTGCAGGTGTGGGGTTGAAAGTCTCCAGGTTAGTCCCCTGCTATTGTCAGTGCCTTAGGAAAGGTCATTTCCCAGCTCACCAGGCTGATGTTAAACCATGAGGAAATGGGTTTAAACTCCATGATCATACCTGCTCGCTGCCTAATCTCAGAATTCCTTCCTAAAGGGGACCAGAACAGAGAGAAAATGGTGGGTGCTGAGTGAATAAAGTGAAAATGGGCCCCTCTCTGCTCTGCAGGACTTTGCACCTGCACACATCCAGCTGCACATTTATATCCCCATGCTCGACAGAGACAAAGCAGACATGCAAACATCATCTCTGTGCCAGCCACAAGGAGCTTCAAACCTACTGCTCCAGACAGTCCTGCACCTCTGGGAGCTGCAGGGGTGTGGGGGTCACAGCTGTGACAGGAGGCTGTGACCCCAGAGCTGTGACAAATGGCACAGCCCCGTGTCACAGAGCTCTGCCTGCTGCTCTAACCCGTCACCAGCACGCTGGAGAAGAGCTCAGACCCTGGAGATGGGGCTGGTTTAATCTTCTGCAGGGCTGTAATGACGACTCTGAACCCTGTGTCTAACATCACTCAGCGTGACTGCTTAATTACAGTAATTAGGGAGCGTGGTGGGAACCTGAGCAGTGTGAGGAGGAGGGGCTGCACTCAGGAAATGCATTCCCTGTGGGTCAGGTCCTTTAGGAAGTGATGCTGCCCATCCCTTCCAGCTCCTGGGCTCAGGGCTGGGGCTGGGAGCTGCTGAGGGCATGTGCAGCTTCTCCTGCTCCTCCTTCCCCTCCCAGCTCGGGTTTTACTCTCCAAAACCAGTGACAGATTGCTCCTGGTTAATAGAGAGGTGTCCCTGGGAGGGGAGGAGGTGACACCATCACCCCAGGGTGAGGAGAGTGGAAATGCTCATCACCTGCAGGTCTTAGGGAGTGCAGATGGGGCCCCTCAGCTGGGTGAACCCTCCAGCCTGGCAAAGGCCCGTGGAGAACTGGCACTGCTGCCACCCCAAAGGCACGGCCAGGGTGCCCGTGGCACTCAAAGGAGTGGTTGGACCCCTCAAATTCTCCCTGGAGATCATCTCCCTCCTATTTCACTTGGAAAGAGTGGTTGGACACCCAAATTCTCCCTGGAGATCATCTCCCTCCTGTTTCAGCCCCTCAGATGGAGTAGTTGGACACCCTCAAATGCCCTCAGGAGAACATCTCCCTCCTATTTCACTTGGAGGGAGTGGTTGGACACTCAAATTCCCTCAGGAGAACATCTCCCTCCTATTTCAGCCCCCTGAGTGTGTTGCCTTAGCTCAGGCAGAAAATGCTCTGTGTCCTGTGAGCAGCTTCCAGAGGCTCAGGGCAGCTCTGCACAGATCTGGAGCTGGATCTGCTGGTGAACAAACCCCTTCCCACAGCAGCAGCACGTCCTGCTGCCCTTTGGATCACTCTGCCTCCAGCACTCCCTCGGCTGCTGCTCCTCACACCTGAGCTGCAACAAACCACATTTCCCACCAGCAGTGCTGACCTTTCCAGTCCTCCCAGGCTTCAGATGCTGCTGGGACACCCCTGTGGAGGCACACACGACTTTGGTCACACTTTAGCAGGCGCTGAAGGGAGACACGGATTGGAACCTGCCCCCAGCCAGGACAGAAATAATCCTGAGCCCACAGCACTGCACCGAGGAAGAACCCTGCCTCTGACTTAATGAACCGTAAATTCCAGCTTAATGAGTTTTATGCTGAGGAGAATAATTAATGTAATTAGTACTGATATGAAAATGATGGCACTCGAGCCTGGGTTACCAGGGGGAGGGGAGGCTGGGAGGGAGCTTGGAGAAAGTTTTCATTCCATCCATGGTGCTGTTCTGCCAGAGGAGCAGGGCTGGATGCATTCTTGGCAGCCTTTAAAACCTCATCTGCCATAAAGGGGAAGAAAATAGAGCATGACAGTAGAGCAAGAAAAAAAAAAAATTAAAAAAAAAATAAAATAAAAGAGCTCAGCCTGCCCTGTTTGCAGGATGTGAAATCTTCAGTGCAGCCCTTTCCTGTGCTGGCCTTGAATTTGAAGCTCCCCCGCCCCACTCTGAACATCCTCCACCCTCCATGTGGCCCATTTTTTTTAGTTCTAGGAGAAAATATCTTTATAAAGGTAATTAGATGGTAAAACAACAGCTTTTCACCTTACACTGCATAAGTATCAATTTACTTATCCTATGTAAGTGTTTTGATAGGTTTGATATATTTAGTGCAGTCCAAGAGCTGTATTTTAGTTTTATACATATGAATAGATGCATAAATTTCTACAAACCATAAAACCACCCAGCAGGAAGTTTTCTGTTCTGACTGTGGCACTGATCAGACATTCAGCACTGGAGAAAGGGACCACAGAACTCAGTGCTGACCCTGACAGCCAGGAGGAAATAAAAAAGCAGCTGGAATGGGTGTGTTTCCCAGCCCCTCTGTTGGAGTGGGCAGCTTTCACCTGTGCAAGGTGTTTCTGGGTGTTTGTGGGACTTTTCAGCTCACATGGAGATGGGCACTGGCAGCAGTCTGTGGGCAAATGTTCTAAAAACTGCCATGCAGGAGGTAAATCCAGATTCTTTTCCCCTTTCTGGGAAGAAAACACAGTCCTGGGGGGAGATGCCAGGATCCAGAAATACAGGCTAAACCTGTCTTTGTGCAGACTGAGGAGAGCACTGCCAGCTCTGCTCCCACCACCCTGGGTGATTCCCTGGCCCTGAGAACTGTGTCTCTCCTCGATATTTCTGGGGAACAGCCCACAGAAACACCGGAGTTCTCAGCAGAGTTGTGTCAGCTTCTCTGCCACAACCCAATAAACCCTTCCCAGAAATGAGCAGCTTTGGCTGCTGCTGCTGCAGCTGCATCCAGACCCTCCACCCACCCTCCATGGACCCCCCAGCCCCATCCCTCATCCCCAAATCAGTGGCTGAATTATTCCAAAAGGCTTTATCCTGAGGCAGAGGCTCCATCCTTGTGCAGTGCAGCTTTGCTGTTAAGAAATATCCCTGGGGCTTTTCCATTCTCAGAGTTAGTGCTAAAATATGCCATCAATAAATGGTTTATTGATCAATTGTGTCTGATAGGGAACCTCCTGGGGAATTTCTGAGTGTTTAGGGCTCACACCCTGTGCCCCCAGCAGTGCAGGGTCAGTGTTTCCTTGCCTCTGGAACCAGGACTCAGTGCTTGCACAAGGAAATCAGGCCACTGGCATGAGAAGTGGGCTGGAGAGGAGGAGGAACCCCCCTTTTCTTTCCCTAAATAGCTGCTGGCCCCGAGGACTGGCTGTTAGTGACTGATTCTGTCCCACCCACGTGCAGGGGGAGGCTGGGAGGAGGATTCCCAAAGAAAGTGAAGTGAGGCTGGCGTCTCCTGAGCCCTGAAATCGCTCTGGGGGCAGAGCCAGGGCAGGGAAGTGCAGCAGACATTGCCTTGGAGGGCACTCAACTCTGCTCCTCTGCTTACCTTGGAGTCCTGGCTGCAGGCAGGGAGGGATGCAACGGGAAAATTTGGGTTATTCCAGTCCTGGGGAGCCTCTGGAGCTCCTGGGAGAAGGCAGGAGTGAGTGTGGGTGCATTTTGGGGGGTGTAGTGCAAGGGATGAGGGATGTGGGGAACAACTCGGCAAGAAGGCAGCCCTGGGAGCAAGGCAGACATCAAACACCCCACACAGGTCCCACAGGCAGGACAGAAGTTGCTGTAACTCTTCAGCTCACTTTTATTTAAGTTCTGTGATCAGTCTTTTCCATCTGCAAGAGCTCTGGTGTCAGTGCCACCAACACATGGAACAGAACCCGTGACATTTCACCCTGCTAACAGGAAGAACAGCTCCATCTCAGAGGTATTTTCAACCTAAATGACTCTCTACCCTACAACACCAGCTCCTCCCATGCACTGCCAGCCCTCTGCATCCCACTCCAGCAGTTTCCAGTTGGGCTTGTTCAGCAATCCACGCCCAGCAGCGCTGCTGGATGGCTCAGCCTCCAGAGCAGGGACCTTTGGAAGTCACTTGGCACCGTGTCAGCAGGAGAGCACCTCCCCTTGGCCCTGATTCCAGCACCTGCCAGCTCCCCCCAGGCATGGGCAGCCTTATCCTGGAGCAAAATGAGGATTAAACCCGTGGCAGGAGGTGCAGGGAGGTTTGGGGAGAGCCACTGGGCAAACTCAGTGTGACAGCAGGGAAAGGGAGTGAGGAGCAAGAGCCCTGAATCAGAACCATTTCCCAGCACAGATTTGTAAAAGCAAAACAGTGGACTCAGTGTTTTTGCTTCAGGGTTTTCCTGCAGGGTTTCCCCCCTTTTCTTAGGGTGCAAATGAATTTGGTGGTGTGTGGTGAGTCCCTCTTGCCATTTTTTTTGAGATCAGCCCAGCTCTTGAGGAGAGAGAGAGAACCAAGACATTCCTGGGTTAAATACCTGTGCTGGCATAAGTCAAACTACTGCTTTGAGCTGAGGCTTCTCATGCCTTTTACCTTTTCCAGGAGGATTGAAATCCTTTTGCTTTGCTGCAAGCCCAGTGAAACCCTTTGTGGCAGCCTTCTGTGGGCAGCTCAGATTCAAAGCTGCACGAGGCAAGCAGAGTTTTTCTGTAATGCTGCAGTTTGTACCCCTGCCTTCCCCTTCCCCATCAAAGCATCTTCATCCCAGACATGGGCAGCAGAGAAAAGCACCTGCAACGTGTTCTCTGCCTCCTCTGGCAAGCAATCATTTTGTCTGGCTTCTTTTCTCTTGTATCTGAAGACCTGAACATATTCCACTTCTCATTTAAATTCCTGGATCTGCCTGAAAACCACATCAGGTGAAGGCTCCAAATCAAACCACAGAACAGGCAGCTCTCTGCTATTCCAGGCATGCAGGTAGGGAAGTTTGCAATGGGTTTTTCTTGCTTTTTTCCTCATGGTCAGTGGTGCTGGGTTGATTCCAGGACATCAGAGACCCTCCTCACCTTTCCAAAGAGAGGGAGCAAAGGCAGATTTGGCAGATCCAGTGTGAGGTGAATGTGGTGGGTGTGCCTTCAGTTCAGAGCACACCCAGTTTCCAGCTCCGTGGTAACCAGAAAGTACCTGAGGTGTGTTGGGGAGAAAACCAGAGAGAAAAATGCATTTTCTGAATCGAGACACGGAGCACTGGAGTCCTTTGGTGTGAGGGAACGGCCGGCTGAATCCTCTGGAGACTGGCAGAGGAAAAGTGAATACAAATGATTCCAGAAAGGCTTGCATCAGTCAGGACTGGCAGGATGGGGTTGGAAAGTTGTGTGGAGCGCTCTAAGGCTGTGTCCTGCTGGAACTGCCCCGATCCTTTGGGAATGAGGGTGCTCCATGCACCAGCACGTGGCAGAGCTGCTGCTGCCCGTTCCAGCTTGGCCGAAAAATGCACCAAAAATTCCCCTTCATCCACTCCTCAGCCAGCCAGGCACCCCCAGGTCTCTCCACTGCACCCTCCTGTCATTCAGTGTGAGGAAAGCCCCTCTCCAGGGGCAGCAATTCCCCCCACAAGCCTTGTCCTGGTGCCAGCCCCCATCCTGTCTCATGCACTGGGCAAGGGTGGGAAGAGCTGGGGGTGTTTTTTGCCGTTCAGGGGCCCGGGGGATCCATGCACGTGGTGCCAAACCCCACAGGGCTGTGCTGCCCGACTGAGCAGGGTATAAACTCCTCTCCCACACCCAGATGTGTTTGCCAGCCTGCAGGGAATCCACGAGGCAGATGTGGAGGGACAGGCAGGACGGGGCTGGGGGTGACAGGGCACAGAGAACAAGCAGAGCTGCTGGGATCCAGGTGGACAGGAGTGAACGAGGGCCTCAGTGCAGGGGGCACGGCAGGAGCTGGGCTGGGACATCAGTGTGGTCACACCTGCCCTGGCAGGAGCTGTCACCTGCTGGGAGTTTCATTTCTCACCTGTGCCAGCTGCACTGACAGGTTTTGGGCAGCAGGATAAAGGCCTCTCCCTCCCACGTGCCCTCAGCTCAAGCACCCTCACTTTTTCCAGAGGGGTTTCAGTGTCTGCAAAATGCCAAATTCCCAAGCTGAGCCGAAGCAAAGGAAATGCCCTCTGGCCACAAAGCTTTATCCCCTTGTTCAGAACCATCCCAGCCGTCTCCTCTTCCATGCCAGGGGTGAAACAGAAGGAAGTTATCCCTGAAACCAAGCTCTTAGGCAGGATGTTCACTCCTTGTCCTCCTCTTCCTCTTCTTTGCTTTTATATACATTGAAGTGTATATCGATATTTTTTTTTCTCTAATACAGGTGAACACAAATGTGATGTGGAGATAAATTCCCTTCTCTAAAACACTTTGTGGTCACAGGAATGTACACGTTTGGATTTACACACCCACACACATTCCAATATCAAAAAAAAAGGTGTAGTCCCAAAACTAAGATGCTTTTATAAAAGTTAAAAGGCCAGATTCCTCTATTGGCTTTTATCCTTCATTAAGGGCAAGGAGATTACCTGAAATCCTAATTTATTCTTCATATTCTGCCTGAGTTAATTTTAAAATTCCAATCAACAGATGTGAGGAAGAGAGGGGGGAAAAGCTCGTGGGGGGCCACATTAGGCTTTGAAAGGAAAATTAGAGA
The DNA here is from genome assembly GCA_024734035.1 of Alethe castanea. Taxonomy (NCBI): domain Eukaryota; kingdom Metazoa; phylum Chordata; class Aves; order Passeriformes; family Muscicapidae; genus Alethe; species Alethe castanea. The sequence goes on along the minus strand of JANRGV010000059.1, from coordinate 4,795,046 downwards.
GAATGTTTTCCTTTATAATTATTTTCTCCTTTGGGTTTCAGGTTATCAGACCTGTTATTTAAGGGATGCTTTCTCCAAATGTGTTGACTCCAAAATAGTCCCCTTAAAAAGAGTCTATCCAAGAGATTGGAGTGGGAGCAGGAAGGGAAAAGGACAGAAACAAACCGCCTCAACCAAGTCCTGATCTCTATTTTTGGGTTGGTTTTGAGCATCTTTCATTATAAGCATCTTATGATTTGGTTCAGCAATCTTGGCTGTTCAGCTCTTCACAAACGGGGATTTGCTATCCCCACTTCCAAGGGGGAAAAGGAGCAGGGAAAAAAAAAAAAAAAACCAAAAAACCAAAAAACCAAACCCACAGCCTCAGGTTTGAGCAGTGGCTGTGCTGTAAAACCTCACAGAAGCTGCAGCGAGGGCTGTGAACAATCCACACCCGGTGCAAGGAGTGCAGGAATGGACACAGGGGAAAACCTAGGGACACTGGACTGGGCTGGGCACATCCCATCCAGCACAGGGCAGCTGTCAGACACATGCACACACAGAGCCAGGAGGAGAGAGGAAAGGTGCAGGTGCTGGAGAGGAGCTGGGAGAAGGCAGAGTGTTCCCTTGAGCATTAGCAAAGCCAGGCAGACACTTGGAACTAATCATGGCAATTGCGCCCGGATTTAAAAACCAACCAATAAAATGAGCGATGGCAGAGGGAAGGGAGGCCTTGGTTGTTGAGAGACAGGACAGGTGAAAACCATGAGTTTCTTCCTTTTTTTTGTTTTTGTTTTTTTTTTGCTGTGTAGACACTTTAAACATACTGTTCCTTAGGACAGATGTAAGGAGCCCGGGAGCCGGGAGGTGGGCAGCAGAAGGAGATGTCGGGATGGTGAGGATAAAGATCTTGTGGGAGGTCTGACAAGGGGGCATAGACATGAGGGATCTTCTCCAGATATCGATCTTCATGTGAGTAACAGCGGGTCAGGTAATCACTCGCATTCGATATCTCTGAGTGACACTTTCCAAAGTTCTGCAAGTAGAGACAAAAGTCAACGGGTGAAAACTCCGGGATGGCCGGCCAGAAAACACACACAGCTCTTCAGTTCCTTGCTGAGACACACACACAGCAAGCAGGATGGAATATTAACTAGTTCACCAAGCTCGCTGCTTCAGGAAAATGGCAACCCAGGTGATAAATCCTCCCGCTGCAAAGGTTTTGTCTCGCTCCCTGAAATACCCAGATCGTGGATGAATATGTATGGTTTGTTCCTTGTCTGTAAATACCTTTCTCTCTGGACAAAACAAGCAGCCAGCCAGAGGAAGGGCAGTTTATTTTCATGCTCTCTAACTCTTTCCACACCTGAGTTTTGGAAAAGCTGTGCTTGAAGGCATCATTAATCTAAGCCTGGCCCGTGCTCTTCCATTTAAACGGCACCTGTGTCCTGCCAGGGCTTGGGATGCAAAATCAGCTTGCTGTGCCTGATGTTTACTGGGACACAGGAGTTTTGTGAGTCAAATCAACTCGAGAAAACACAAAAGCACTTTCAGAGCCGAGGCTGCTGTCTGTGCCGTGGTTTTCCCTCTGCTGGGGTGTGTGGGGATGCTTTGCTTTCCTGGGGCTGAGGGAGCATCTCTGGCACAGCCCAGGGCTGCAGCTCCCCAGAGGGTGGCAGCAGATGGGAAGGATTCCTCCCTGCTTCAGACCCTCTCCTGCTCTGGAAACCCTGCAGGATGACCCAAGCAGGACGGACATTTAGCCAGGATGTTTTTAAAACCAACCTGCGCTCGGGGGAGCTCACCAGGAGATAATTTCTTCTCCAAGAGGGAGCAAACAGAGCTGGAAAATGCTTTGATGCTAAGCAACTTGTCCTTGAGTCCTTCCTTGCTCCCTTTGAAAACCTCAGGAACAGTCAGTTTAGTGGAAAGGACAAGGGTTTGACCCTCAGGAGAAAATGCCTGAAGGAACAGAACAATCCACTCAGCTCATCTGCTGCCAGCTCCTGGATGAATATTTCACCAGACTGTTTAAAAAAAAAAATCCTATAGAAAACAGGGTGTCAACAATAATTTATTGATGGCTCAGACCGCTGGGAGAGGCACAAAGGCAATTTTGGAAAGAGCCTGGCTGAGCCCAGCCAGGGAAAGTTTGCCTGAGCCCCAGAAAAACAGCAGCAATGCTGAGGTCAAACTCATTTTCATTTCCCTTCCACTGGCAAAACTGTTTATCTTACAGATTAAACTTTTAAAAGCCAGTAGTGGAGTTGCTGTGCTGGGATGCTAGATTTGGGTGGGCCATTCCCCCAGTTTTGTCCACTTTAGCCTTTTAGTTGCCAAGTAAAAATGTGGACACTTAAGTGCAGCATTGGAGCTCTTTAACCAGAGGAACCCAAGCCAGTTCCTCATTAACTCCACCTTAACCTTAAATAAATGTTTGCTGTTCTTCTGACAGCCCCAGCTGATAAAAAGAGGTAAAAAGGGGCTCTCAGACAGGGAAAATGGGATTGAAAAGTCCTCTCCCTGCACAATCTACTCTTAAGAGCTGTCACACTCAACAGAGCCCCTTTCCACACCTGCAAGGGGAAAAAACTGCATTTAGCCATGCTCTCCTCCTGCATTATGGAGATCATTAATTGTCTGGGTTAAGCTAATCTGAAATGGAAGTTGTCTTAATTACAGAAATTTAGTGAGACAAAGCAGGCAGGGGGGTTTCTTGTAATTTGTTATCAATTAAGTGGGAGGGGAAGTTTGTGTGCTTTTTGGGGATTTGCTAGTGCTGTGTGCAGGTCTGACGGCCAGAAAGGTTTCCTGGGAGAGATGCTCAGTTAACATCAGTGGAAGCTGAGCTGGGTGTGATCAGGTGGCAGCAAAAGGGGCTGTAAGACACTCTTTTATGAGCTGCCTGTGGCAGTGTACAGGGTCAGGAAAGCATTTTTCTTCCTGCTTATCTCCCAGTGAAGGTGGCCACGAGCCAGGCGCCCATGAAGCATTGCCAAAGACACCAAGGGCAGTTTTGTCAGCACTTCTGTTTGCACAGGTGAGTGCAAACAAATCCTTCTCTTCTTGCTGGGCCCTGTTTTGTGCTCACTCCTCAAAGGTGGGGTCAGGGCAGAGCAGCTGGAGAATGCCAGGGCCAAAGGAAGAGAATTCCCTCTCTCCTTTTACCTTTCCTCAGCACCTGAACCAGGAGTTGCTTTGCTCCTGCTTTGTTCCCTGAACTCATTTAGAGAGTGGCAAAAGGGAGGAGAACAAAACCAGCCTGGTGTTTTTTAACATATTTAGCAGCCGGTGCCCTTTGACTTCCTTCCCCAGTCCCACTGTGACTTTTCCCCAACCTAATTTATCTTTAACGAAGTTTGAAATTAAATTAGGGATAATGAACTAATTAAATTGAACTGGCACACGATTCTACCACCTTCCCCCACCTGACTTCTCCCACTTGCCTTTGTCTCCAGCATGACTCCATGCAATTCTTCATTATCTGGGTTACATCCTCCCCTCTCAGTTTTCTTTCCAGGAGCTTGATTAAAGGGGATGTCAGCAATCTATCCATTTCAGACAGCCTGGCAGATTACCTTTAAACAGGCTTTCTTTGATTGAATTAGGGAGCTTTCATTTCTGCCATGACTTTAACTCAACCCTTCTCCATCCCTCCACACCCAATTCCATCTTTTCTTCTATTTGCAGAACATCCCTTTGGGTAGCAGGAGGTGTGAGGCAGCTGACCATGTCCTGTACTTTTAATCATCTTGGAATAATGAGTTCTTACTGGTCTGAAAGTGAAAAACTCCTTCTCAGTGGCCTGAGGATTTCTCTGCTATGGTTTTTGGGAAATCTGAAGATTTTACAGGTGAGAGTTGGACAGGTAATGGTTTTCTCTGCTTGGCCAAGCTCAGGACAAACACATTTTTGCACTTATGGAATGTGTTCACCTGGTGTTTTCCCGGTTGGGAAAAGCCCCTGCTGCCCAAAACTCCTGACATTTTGGGCTGCTGCTACCCTAACCCTGCTCATCTGTCAGTTTTGAATTTTGGGCTGCAGCACAGGCTGATGGCCAGGAAGAAGCAGCTCTGTTGAGTGACAACATCACAAAGCTGCTGTCACACTGGGGAGCAGCAGTGCAGAGGGGGTGGGGGACAGAAAATACACTGGGAACCAAAAAAAGAAATATTTCCTCCTGGTGCTGGGAGCCCCGCATCCTCCCCTGGGTCTGAACTCCCTATTCAGGGTATTCCAGCTGTTTTTCCACTTCCAAGCATGGCCATGCTTTTAGGTATCCCTGGGCAGGTTCCTGCTCTGCTTGATGCTTTATCTGTGAGGGAGTTCTTGGATAATCCCTGCCCTGAGTAAAGAATGAGCATTGATGTGTCAGGGATGAGCAGGAGCCAGTGGTCCTGAGCTTGGGCTTCTGTGGGGACAAAACTGAGGGCAAGTGGGACAGAGGGATTCACCCCTAGGTTCAGGAAATAAAAAGATTGAGCTGAAATTCCCAAAATACAGAGCAAGGACCTATGGTGAGGGATGCATTCAGACACATGCAAGTATCAATTATGAAGAAAACTTGCTCAGAACGTTGCATTCCTTCTCACAGCATGCTTTTCTCTTCCCCTGCTGCCTCTGGTACCTACCTGGTCCGTGTTCCTACAGCACCTCACACCATCAATCATCCCAAACATTTCCCTCCTCGCTGTTTCTCTCCCAAATCCTCCTCTCCACCCTTTTGGAGTCAAGGCAGGGCTGATATCCTCATTTAAAAATGGGAAGCCACCTCTTTGCTTTATTTCTCCTGCAATTTTGGAATGGAAACCTGAAGCCTGGGCACTGATTTGTTGTGTTCTTGATCCAGGTCTGATGGTTTCCAGCTATTCTTGCTGCAACAGGGACAAGAAATTCCCAAGCAAAACCAAGAGCTGGAGTGTGGGGGGGGTGAAGGGGGAGGAAATAATTTAAAAAGCATAAAAAAAAAATTAAATTGCCCTGATCTGTGGTGTGTCTTAGCAGGGAGATTACACCTTCAAAGCGCCATATGACTGGCTTTATTTTTACTTCAGAGAGACTGGGAGGATTTCCAAATTTGGATTTGGAGGATTACTGTCCTTTTGCTGACAATAAAATTCCCACCCTGGGGAGGATGAGGAGAGACCTCCCAGGATGGATTAGGGAGCTCTTGCCTTGTTTGGAACAGTGGGAGCAGCCCAAGAATCTGTTGGGAATGGGAGGTGAAGACACGAGGGAGAGTGGCTGGTTTCAACCACTCCATTCCTCAGGGCTGGAATTCTCATCCCAGAGAGGATGCAGGAGGCTGGGGGTGCCTGGGAGTCCAGAGACAAACAAGCAAATGGAGAAAAGGGAAAAAAAAACCAAACCCATCCAAAACTTACTGTCCACTCTCGCTCGTTACGTCTACGAAGACCTTGATCCTCATTCTGGGAGCAGGAGTGGGTGAGACACCGCAAGAGAGAGAGGTTATGGATCTGCTCCAGCCCTGCAGACACTCACCTAGCAGGGCTTTTGCTACAGCAGGGGAACTACAGGGCTCCTCCAGCACGGGAAAACCAGGGAGAACAGGGACAGAGGCGAACTGGAGCACACCTTGCACCCAGGTGTGTGCGTGAGCTCCTCATTCAGGGAGACGCTGAGCAGCACTTCCAGGGGTTTATAAAAATGCCATTTTCCTCCTTCTTATCCTCCTTCCCTTCCTTCCCCATGATCCAATGTCCTTTATCCTCTCCAAGCCATCCCTTTCCATCCCCAAGCTTCTGCTTCTCTTGAGCCTGCTCTGATCTACCTGGGGTGACCAGCAGGGATTCAGGGGCCTGCAGAGCACCTCTCCATTTGCTGTCTGCCTTTTCTCCTCTCCCTTCCCTTCCTTTAACCCCACAGGTCCTTCCTGCTGCTGGAAAATAAAGGGAAAGGAGGAAGGCAGAACCTGGAGTCACCACAACCTCAGAATACACAGGAGTGAGGGAGAGCTGGAGCCAAGGAGGGGGGCACCAGTGGCATTTCCTTGGCCAAAAACTCTTGGAATAATCCAGCAAAGATGGGAAAGGAGAGATCTCTCCCTTTCAGGGAGCTGGCGGCTTTAATAACAGAGAAAAAGCTGTGATTATGGAAGAGCTGAAGTCACCCCAGTTTTAGTGTTTTTCCACTAAAAAAGTCATCATTCAAAGGGTTACTGGAGATGGTCCAGAACAACTGAGTCCGAATCACTCCTTGCCACAAGACCTGAGCTAGAAAGGGTTTGGTGACACTTGAAAATGTCAGGAGAGCAGGGCTCAGCCTGTGCCTAGTTTTGAGAAGGAGAACACCAAGGAAAATAATCTCTCCCTCTCTCATCTTGCCACCTGCACCGACCTCATGGCACGCCAGCCCTGTCACTGTCACATGCACAGTCCCTCTCTGCCTGTCCCTCATCCATGTTTTTCAGCTGCAGGAACCTTTAGGTGTTCCCATATTCTCTCACATCCTCTCCCACCTTGTTCTTTCACACATGCACATATGCTCCATCCTCTCTAGAGTTGCTTCCACATGCACACAAACCCTTCTCTTTAAAAAATTTTCCTTTCAATCATTCCTTTTTCCTTTCCCCCCCCATCTTGTCCTGGCCTGGAAAAGCCCTTTAGCCATGCCTGACTTGTGATTCCCTGAACCAGAGCAGGAACTTCAAACCCACCTGGAGCAGGGGGCCAAACCCCTGCTGTGCCACGAAGCCCCTCTCCCACATGCCTGGCTGCAGGAAGCAAAGGGAAACACAGCGAGAAGAGCATGCAGAGAGGCAAGGCAAGAGCATCCCCAAAAACCAGGGCAGCAGAGACAGAGAGAGAGAGAGAGCAGGCAGGCAGGGAGGGACAGACGGACGCTCCACGGGGAGGGAGGGACCCGGGCAGGGGGAGCAGTGACTTTGAGGGGTGCAGTGAGGAAGGCAGAGTGCCACGTGTACCTGGAGGCCAGAACCTGAGGGGAAAGGGCCTAGAGTGACATGCTCTAGCGTAAGTTGGGCTGGATGGTTGCATACTCGACTAGGTCCCCGCCAGCATGGATGGAGCTCCGAGGGCTGGGTGACGCGGCCAGAGCCGACGTGTCCAGCTCTGCATACTGGACATCACAGTCCTTGTTGCCAGGGTTCTGGAGAGAAGAGAGCAGCAAGGCGGTGGGGGGGACACGAGGGAGGAGGTGGGGAGTGAGGACAGGGGGGCCGTGCAGATGGCGAGGGGCGAGACAGGACACGGGGAGTGAAGGGGAAGAAAGAAGAGAAGGGTGAGGAGGGAGGGGAGGAGGAAGAAAAAACAGTTAAAAAGAGGGAGGTAGGGAGGTAATGAATAATCAGTCAGGTAAAATCCCAAATCAAAGCAAAAGTCCCAAAGGCGCTGCTTCCCCAAATGCAGAGCTGAGTGAGCCAGCACTGCCAGCCACTGCCCCTTTCACTGGGGCTGCTCCCAGCAGCACATCACTGCTCTGGTCCTGCACTGAGCCCCTCTGGGATCAGCATTTTCCTCAGCTGGGGCTGCACAGTGAATTCAAACCTTACCATTCACCTGAGCTCTCTGTTTTGACCCAGGAATTTAGGATTCATTGCAAACTCAGGTTTGGGGAGCATGAGTGAAAATAACTGGTTTGAAATTTGGGTTTTGGGAAGGAGATACCCGGAGGGAGTGGCTTTGAAGCCAAAACTCCAAAGGCGTGGCCTCAGGGGAATGACAATGCTTGGCCACCGCTGTTGTTCTGCCCCAGTGGGGACCGTGGAGTTTGGAAGTGCCTCGTTTAACTCAAGGCTTGGCTGCACAGCTTGGCACTGCAGATTAGCTTTTGTCATTGTAACACGGTCTAAGAGATGCTGAAAGCACCCTCCTTTGGCATGGAAATATTTATGGGTATTCCTTCACTAAGCAGGCTTATCAGCAAGGACTGCATGAATGGAACATCATCCAATTTGTCTGCTCACTCCTACCCAGATATCTTTCATGCAGATAACAATGGGAGAAGCCTGGAAGGCAGGATGGCCCCAGAGCTTGTGGCTCAGTGGGGAATGTGGATCACCAGGAGGAGCCTTGGTGCCAGCACCGTGTGAGTGGGATCCTGGCTTCTTGCCCCGTGCAGGTTCTTTAATCCTCACTTTTGGAGCTGGTTTCAGTGCCAGCATTAGCCAGGCAGCTGAACCTCTCTGAGAGTTGTCTCTTCCAAACAAAACATCTTCCCCAGTCTCTCTCTCCCCTTTCCAGAACGGCTGCACCGCATGGCAATGATGCAAAAGGTGTTTAATTTGAAAGTCTTCCTCTCCTCTCTGTTTGGAAGTGTCCTCGGCCACCTACCAGCTGTGGCTGAGCTGTTTTTAGGAGTTTACAGCCCTGGAACGAGCTGGTTGAGTGCCTGTTGCTGGAAGGGGCTGTTCGCTCAGTGATTATCCCTGCCTGCTGCGCTGGCCTGTGCCAGGGCTTGGCTCCCTCAGCCCCAGGGATGAGGGGAATGATGGGGAACGGGGCTGCAGAAGCGTTTCAGTGCTCAGCAAAGCTGGGGGCTGGAGGAGCAGAGGGCTGCAGGTCAGCCCTGTCCTGCCCTTGGTGGCCAGATGGCAGTGGCGAGTTGCTGGCACGAAAGCTGCACATCCTGTGGAGCCTCTGCTTCGTGTCTGGACCCAGAGTTTGGACATTTAGGAAAATTAGCGATGCCAGCTCCAGCCTCAGACCTAAATCTAGGCCTTGCAGAGCTCTTTCCCCCTGAATTTTTGTGTCTTCCCTACTCCTGGAGGAAGCCAGACTAAGTTTTACCTCCTCATTCCTACCCTGTCTACTTCACCTCACTCCTCTCCTGCTTTCTTCCCGCAGGAGGTGCTTTCTCCATGGATTTCCTTTGCTTTCTCCCACTCCTGGGCTCGCTCCTGCTCCTTGCTGCCTGTTTGGAGCAGAATTTATTGCAATATCAATAATGTGCCTTGTATACAAGGCCCAGCACTGCCTCACGCAAGCGCTGGGTGTAAATCATCACCATCGGCACCCCGGTAATTGCCCTGCAAACCCAGAGAAATTATTCTGCTGTCTGCAGCGACGAAACTTCCCCTTCCACCTGTGCAAATGGGCCCTGCTGACAGGGGCACTAATCACAGCTCTGCTCCTGCACCCGCTCGTGCCTCCACCTCTCTGGCTCCTCACACACGCACGGAGCACCCAGCTGGCACAACAGCGTTGTCAGAGCACGCCTGCCTTCACCCACTCACCTGGAACACACTCTGCCTGCTTTGGTATCCTCGCTGCTATCTTTATTTATTTATTTATTTTATTATTTTTATTTATTATCATTAAATTGCACTGCAGGCAGCCCCCACACCCAGCCCTGCAGCCTCAAGTGTCCACGCCGCTGTCCTTGGGCATTTCGGGGCTCTCAGCTCTGTGCTGGCTTTCCCACGGCCTGCAACACCTATAAATACATATTCATCCATCCTACTGCAGGTATCCTGGCCCTGCAGACGTGCCCCAGCCTCTCCCCTTGTCCTGGTCCCCTGCCAGCACACGTCCACACACACGTCCCTGCACACCCTCTTGCAGGTTCCTCCTCCACCTGCCTCTTTGATTTTCTCCTGGCACCTCTCCCTTTCCCCCCTCCCTCACTCTTTGCCATCTCTGATCACTCCCTGACTCTAGTGCTGTGAAATTGTCAACCCCAGGCAGTGGCTTTCATGCTGCCTCGTGATAAATCTGGTTTATCCCAAATTATGAGGTTTTGCACAATTCATTTAAAGCTGAATGCACCCGCCCCATTTTCCTGCAGAATCCGCTCCCTTCCACTCTCATCTTCTTCACTCCCCTCCCAAGCCAAATCTGCAGATGAAGGGCAGGCAGAACAAGAATATCCTGCCTTTCTGCTGTGCCTTTTCCTCTCAAGGATCCCAGAACCACGGACACCCCGGAGCAGCTGCCTGCATCTGCATTTTGGGCACGGTGGGAGCAGGGCTGTACCAAAATCAGGGACCAGGGATGTGCTTCCCTCCTCATCCTCCAGCTGACCCAGCCCTCAGGTGAAGGATTGGGCAGGTCTTGCTCCATCCCACTGCTGTTCCCTGGGGGTTCCCACCCCTCAGACAAAAAGGAGGCATCTGCAGTGCTTTAAGGGTGAAAAAAAAGTGATGCAAGCCACTTTTTTTCCCTGCAGGGAGGAAGGCAAAGCTTGTTCCTTTGCAAAGCGTGGCCGGACAACACAACCCACCCCTGGCCTGGCTGTGGCAGCACGTCCTGCCTGTGCCATCTGGGAAGAATCCAGCAAAATCAGCATTGTGTGGCAGCCAAGGACGCCCTTGTCTCCCTCACCAGCCCCAAACTCGAGCAGCCAGCTGCCTGCCCGAAGGATGCAGCGATTTAGCAAGGGCTGGGAGCAGGCTGCTGGGGCAGAGAGCCAGGTGTGCGCTGCGTGAGCCTGACGCTGCTCCTGGGTGCTGGGGAGGATGAATCAGGAAAACCTTACAAATATGAGTGCCTAGCAAAAGATTTTGAGAATATGGAAACCACAAGACAGATTGAAATGAAAGCCATCTCTGAGATACCAAACCTTAGTTAGTAAATAACTAGAAGACAATAGGATGGCCGGCCTAAAGCAATCCCCTCTTGACTGAACAATGCCTTCTGCTGGAGAGC
>JANRGV010000059.1:4771609-4784342 GCA_024734035.1 Alethe castanea | reverse complement strand
TAATGATTCTTATAGGCTGTATGTAAATGCTATAGGATTTGTATCTTGTGTTAGATTGGTTAGTGGAAATTAGAATACTCAACATAGAAGAAGATTTATTGTATTGTAAATGGGAAAATCAGTCTCTTACTTCACTCTCTTACTTCCTTCTTTTACTTCCCTCTCTTACCACTCTCTTACCTCTTAGAACTCTCACTACCCCTACTCTCTGCCCTGCTCCAAGCTGTGGCTGGCAGCTCCCAGCAGGGCCCTTTTACCCACGCCCTGTGCAATAAACCACAACTTTCAAGACCCGGCTTATAGAAATCTGTCTGTCACAACCATCCTGACCATCCTACACTCTCCTACACCAGGGCTGCCAGGAAAGCTGGGCTTATCTTATTCACTGGGCTCATCCACAGCTGTGCCAGGCCTGTGCCAAGAGCTGTGGCAGCAGCTGGAGCCCCCCAGACACCACGTCCTTGCTGCAGAGCCAGTTCTTGGTGGGCCAGGTGAGAGCAGAGCTCTGCAGCCCGCCAGCTCCTGGCGGAATCCACAGGCGAGGAGCAGCCGGCGCCAGGCGTGGGACATGGAAATGGAAATGGAAATGCATCTTCTCCGGCCAGGATTGAGAGCAGCAAACTCTGTTCCCATGGTTACAGAGCAGCAACCCATCAGGCCCCATCTCACATCGCTAACTCTGCCACTTAATTAACTGACTGCTCGTTATTTCCCAAAATGAGCTCCTCCGTCCTCCCGCTCGCCTGAAATTCAGCTTTCAGATGCTTTTCAAGCAGTGGTCTCGCTCCAACGTCCTGTGTTTCATTTAAAACTCAGCAAGGGTTAGAAAGAGCTGGGGACCAGCCCCAGGACTCCTCCAAGGGGGAGTTTTCCTCTAGGGATGAAGTAAATAGGATCACATCCATCCAGCTCAGCACAGAACTTTGGCTTTTGATTTTCAACGCCCTTGGCGTCTGCCTCGCTTCAGACTCGTGCCAGCCAAAGGTCACTGGGCCCTGTCCTTCCATTATCTGCACAGGAGCACACGTGGCAGGGTCACACTGGGATGAACTGGGTTGTAATTAGTGCTGTTCATATAAAATTACTCCAGTCTAGGCTGATATTTATCCACCTTTCTCCAGCCAGGGAGTTTGCTCTGCTGAGCACTGGGCTGGGTGTGCAGTTTGAACTCCTCATGAGAAACCTGAAGGATTTACTTTGGGATATCTTGTCTCCTATGAATAAAAATCCAGAGCATCCCCATGCCATGGGGGGAGGGAGGGAAAGGATGCTGTCCAAGGCTGGTTTTCTGTTTTGTCATCAAAAACCCTCTCTAATCTTACCTGTTTTCTTTTCCCTACACCTTCATATCTAACATTTCCTCACTCCTTGCAAACCAGCCTTTCCCATGTGACTGCCAGCATCTCTCCTGACCCTTAATCTCTCCCTGCTGCTGCTGCCTCACATTAACATCTCCCCATCTGAGGCTGAACAAATCCACACACCAGAAAAAAAAAAAAAAGAAAAAAAAGAAGGGTTTAAAGAACTTGTTGTTGTCAAGTGAGAGTCAAACGCTGGCATGCTCTGCCCTGCAGATAATTGCTTTGTGAAGCTCTCACTGCTGCTTCCCTCAGCTGCAAACTAACAGGGGCTCCTTGCAGGAGGTGAGGAGTGGCCAGGGTGGGGTAGCATAGAGAATTTGGGGTTGGGCAGGGTATTCTACAGCTCTGGGACCTACGAGCAGCTGAGTTAGGGTGAGCTGAGTCAGAGTGTGGAGGCTGCTTTCCCCCAGGATGGGATAATCCCGGGCTGTGGATGGTGGGAATCCTGCTTGGTGGGGTCCTGGGTGGCAGGTGAGGCAGTGCCACTGTCACCCTGTGCTCCTTACCAGCTTGTCACTGTAGGGAGAGGGCTCAGGGGCTGCCATGTCATAGTAGGGAGTCTGCAGAGGGAACTTCTGGATCTCCTCCTCGTGTTTCATGTTGTCCAAGTGAACAACCTGGAGTGGAGGGGAGAGAAGAGGGATGAGAAGTGCAAGGGTTGTCCTCTGGGATAGCAAACTCTGCTTCAGGTGACACCACAACCAAAACCAGCTCCTTCCTTTCAATATCCACCAAAGGGACAGAGCAGAATCCAAATTACAGCTTTTAATTAGTGCCAGACTCTGGGAATTCTGGGGGGACAAGGCACAGAGCCATAGAATCATAGAGTCATAGAACAGTTGGGGTTGGAAGGGACCTTGAAGATAATTTAGTTTGAACCTCCCACTAGACCAAGGTGCTCAGACCCCATCCAACCTGGCCTTGAAAAATCATTCCTTTCTGCCCCTTAAACTCAAGCCAGGAACTTCTTTGCTCTTGCAACCCCCATTTCCCAAAATTCAGGCACTGTGGGCACTGTTTGGAGCCAGTTTTCCATGCCAGAGGCAGGAATTTGCAGGTTTTTACCTGGATGTCCTCTGGAGTCAGGTGGCTTTTCATGTCCTGTTTCCTCTTTGGTGGAGGGGCAGGTTTGTGGGATGGAGGAAGGTCAATCCTGCAGGGAAAGAAGAGGCTGCTGAGTGGAAAGCAGGAGAATGTTCTGCTGCTTTGATGTGCCCGAGGATTTGATTGTGTTTGTCACCAAGCTGCCAATACAATCACATAGATTATCCTCAGGAACTCCCCGGTGCCCTTTGTCTCACCCCAATTAGAATTGTTAATGGAAATAAACTCCCTCCTAGCATTCTGCCCTTATCCCCGTGTCAGACTGCAGATCCCGAGGGATCCCTGCTTGGGAATGGCTGCAAACCATCCCTTGGGAGGAGCTGTGTGCCATGGCAGGCAATGCCAGCCCCAGCCTGGCAGTTCCTCTGGGATGGAAGAATCTGAATCCTCCCCATGGACCTGCTCTGCCAGGCTGGGACATTTATCCCTGACCCTCACCAAGGATCAGCTTGGGACTGGCAGCCACGATAATCCCAGCCTAGAGCCTGTCTCTGCGCATTCTGCTCACATGCACAGATGTGTCTAATCCTTTTACAAAACTTATTAAAACTCTGATCCACTAATTAGCTGGCTGCCCCCTCCCTTCTCTCCATGCAGATCTGGTGGAGATGGGCGCCTTCCCTTGGATTCCAGCGTGGGACCGGAATGTGCTGGTGGCAGGGAGGGCAGAGCAGGTCCCCGGGGCTCTGTAAAACATTGACTCCGTGGCTCTGCAGAAAAGAAATGCTATTACCTTCGGGATCAGCTTCCACAATAGAGGCAGCACCTCTGCAGAGCCGGGCACGGCTGTGTTTCTATTCTCAGCTGAAGTGGCTCTTCCCTGAGCCTGGTGGAGGGCCATTGTGGGAAGTGGATTGTCAGAATGCATCTCGATCACAGGCCCGCTGCTGTTGATGCAATTTCACCTTGTGGTGCTGGTTTTTTTTTTTTTTTTATTTTTGTTTGTGTGCCTTTCTGCCTCTCCTGCTGCTTCCCCCGCTCCTCTCCTGCTATCCTCCAGTGCCCTCTCTCAAATGGGATTAAATGGAGCACAAAATGTGCCCAAGGTGTAACAACAATGAGCTGGGGGTGGGTGAATATTACAGCAACCTCTTGGTGCTGGGCTTTTCGTGCCTCCTCTGTGAGGTGGGAAGGGAGGGAGGGGGTGAAGAGCTGTTCTGGATAGAGCTGTTCAGCACAGCCCAGGGTAAATGCTCCTGAGAGGCTCCTGCTGCACAAAGTGATCTCCACACCACTCCATGCCCTGCCTGCGATCTCTGCTGCCCTGTGCTGGGCAGAGCAAAGCAAGCCCTGCCCAAGAAGAGCCCCTGTCCCTGCTGTTGGCAGAATTTATGTCACCCCTAGGTCTAAAACTGCAGTGCTGGTGGATGTGAGCCCTTTCCAGACTCTTTGGGATGCACTCAGAGGTGCTCAGGGTCTATCAGAAACCCCTCTCTGATGGCAGGATGTGATTCAGCCTCACTCAGGAGCCTGAAGCCATTGAGAAAGGAGGGATAGGATCCTCTTCTACCCACGGAGGGGGACAGTGGCACTGAGCCTCTGCCACAGCAAAGCCAGCACCCCTGAGCTCCAGCTTCCACTCCAGCCTTGTGCAAAGAGCTCAGAAACAGGAGAGAGCAGGGTGGGAAGCACCGGGAATCCCCAAGGAAAGCGGAGCGCATCAGGGGAATGAGACAGAAACAGCAGGAAAACATTTTTCCTCTAAATTTTCCCAGTGTGCAGGTGGAGGAAGGGCCAGAGGCGCTGTCCCCCGTGTCCCCTGTGTCCCCCATGCCCCAGCAGCTGTCCCTGGCTGGGCACTGGTGCTGTACTCACAGGTCGTGGTCGCTGTGGGAGCGGCTCTTCTGCTGCCGCCGGTAGAGGATGATGACGGCCACGACCACGCCGATGATGAAGACGGCGGCCACGACGCCTCCCACGATCCCAATGATCCCTCCCGGGGCACTCTGAGGTAGTGGCTTGTCTGCAACACACAGGGGGGCACAGGGGAGGGGGTTAGAACACCAAAAATGCAGCTGGGGAGGCGCTGGGACCAGCGGGAGGAAAAGGTGAGGGTGAATTCCGAAGCTTTCCCGAGCGTCCCTGCCCAGCAGCTCCGTGGAGGGAGCCAGATCCTATTGAAATGCAGCACTCAGAGCTCAAGAGGAACAGAAATTGTGTCTCCAATTGTGTCTCCAAGAGTTAAACACTCCCTCACTCTGCTCTGCAATTTATCTCCAGGTGTTTATTCCTGGATCCGCTTCTCTGCCTTTGTTGAGGCCTCAAAGGAAGAAGGGTTTAGAGAATAAAGGTGCTTCCAAGCATTCATGTGGACCTGCTGCTTGATACTGTTGAAGTATTTTGAAACCCTTCTGCTGGGCTTTGTCACTGAATTCCTGGTGCTGCTGGAATGTTCTCACAACGAGCTAAGCAGCAATGCTCAGTTGATGGAGGTGGAGCAGAGGTTTGTGCACCCCAAATCATCCCAAAAAAAAAGATATCCTGAGTGCAGGATTTAGGGGCAGGAGGGAGACAGACCCAATCTTGCATTTCATCCCCTGCTCTGTGACCTGGGCCAGCTCCTTGGTGACAAACAAGGGCCTCAGCCAAAGGAAAGCCATCCCGATGGGAAAGTGCTTTGAAACCTGCGATAAAAGGATTTAATTTGCTCTACCTTCCAACCTAATTAAACTTGAAAACTAGCTAATTGGTACTTTGTACTTACAACTCTGGCAGTGATGAAAGGAGGAGATAATTGGGATGGAGGAAGGAGGAGGAGGAGGAGGAAGAAAAGATATTCAGGGGAGGGGAGCGAGACAGGGATGGGGGAACAAGGGGCTTTGTAGAATTTGTCTGTCACATCCAATTTTTGTACTTTTCTTAATAGTACAGTACTTTCCTGGCTACTGGCTGCTCTTAGAGAACAGATTGGGCTAATGGATCTCATTCTGCAACAATTCTGGCTTTGGGTACCAGTATCTCCCCTAAACTACCCATCCCCAAGGCCTCACAATTAGGCCCAGTTTCCATGTGCAAAGTAATAAAACGAAATGTATGTGGCTATAAAACATCTGCACACGTCCCCAAACCACACAGGACGACAAATCCAGGACTTTTCAGGGTGAAAAACCTGCTTTTTACTCCCACTTCACCTCCATGGATGCAGCACTTGCTTATCCTGCAACCCCACGTGCCAGGTGCAGTCACAAACGAGCTGTGCTGGATCATTTCCAGGAGAGAAATCCCTGCTCTCCCCTCCCAGCCAGCCTTCCCCGGCTCTCAGATTTGCTGCTGTCATCCAGGAGTGAACTGAGGTGTGCAAACATCTCCCTGGGACCCCCTCCCCTGCTCTGGCAGATCCCAAATTGCACAGAGCATCGAGCTGCCAGCCCCACGCTGAGGAATTCACCCTGGGATTTGCTCTGACACCGATGGCCCATCCTCTTTCCTACAAAATCCTGCTTTTCTCCTGCCAAACTCTGACACCCTGGAGCATCCATCGGTCACATCTCACCCTCCCCCTGCCTTCCCCTGCTCCCTAATGAAGAGTTCCAAGCTGTGTGACTGGTGGCAGGATGCTGGAGTCATCAGAACCCACGGTGGCAGCCACTTTTCTTCCTCTTCCCTCCTCCATAAGCCACAGCACCTTCTAAATAATATTTGTGCCTCCAGACAGCTCTCACACAGCTGACATCTCTGCCATCCAAACCCCCCAGCCCAGCACTGGGGATTGTGGCTGTAAAGAATGTCCCAGTCACTTTGGCTGGGGCATTTCTGTGATGAATTGGCCCCTGATGGCTCTGGGGATGGCAGGGAGGGAGCAGAGAACATCAGCCTCCTGCTGCTGCTGTAAATCAGGTGTGTGGTGGGGGGAGAGGGTGGAAGGAGAAAGAGGGAAAGGAGATAAATAAATAAAATGGATCTCCAGGAGCTCAGGTGAGGCTGGGTAATAGCAGGAAGGGGCTGGGAAAATTTAGAGAGGGGGGAAATAGAGCAGGAGAGGGAGAGGTGAATATGGGGCAGTGAGTAAGGGAGGTGGGGAGTGACAGAATGAAGCAGCACAGGGAGAATTGCAAATATTTGGGGTGTTTGTGAGATTCCCTCCTCCTTCCCAGGCTCTGTATGAACATCCCAAGGTCAGAGCCCATCCCAGGGCTGTGCAGGGACAAGCACCAAACCCAGCCCTGTGACAGCAAACCCTGCAGCTCTCCTTGCTGGGGACAGTCTGAGCCACTGCAAAGTGCTGGTCACGGCTTTGCAGGGTCCAGGCAGGGAGATGTCAGAGGAGACAGCACTAATTGCTGGCCAGAAGAGGAAACCCCAGGAGGTGAGGAAGATAAATGAGAGAAGAAGGTCCTGAGAGAGCAGGAAAGTGCCCAGGATAGAAGGAAATGAGAATTAGAGAGAAACCTCTGCTTGCTTTTTCCTTTTACAATTTTTTATTTCCTTTTAAACCTATTTTTTCATCTATATCCACTGTTTATTTCCCCCTGGGGAAGAATTGTGGCTGGTACAGTTTGGAGGGCACCACCAGGGCTTTTCTGGAGGGGAGGGTGGCTGCAAAAAGGGGTGTTCCAAAAGAGGAGAACACCAGAAAATCACCTCAGGAGATGCCCAGAAGTGCCAGATGAGGATTCAGTTCCACTGTCAGGGCTTTTGGGAAGATGTTTGCAAGGCTTGTGAATCAGGATCAGAATAAATTGGCAGGACAGCTCAGGGGCCTCCAGATGGGAGTGGGAAAAGGCTTTGCCAATTAAGAATGCAAACCCCTGTGCTCTGTGTCACGCTTGAACAATTTAAAATTCTTAAAAAAAAATGTAAAAAAAATGTAAAAAAAAGTTTGTGTGAAGCAGTTGGCAGTGAGGCAGGTACCAGAGAACCCAGAGGGGCTCAACAAACAGCTCAGCCTTATCTGGATGTCTGAGGGCTGCTGGGAAACTCCTCGCTCCTGCTGGAAGCTGAATTAATTCACAGTATTACAATTAAGGAGAAAAGAAGGGCGTCCCACCCCCAGTCTGTTTCAGAGCTGTTTTGCTCATTACTTTGTTCTCCCACAGCCCTTCTGGAGGTGGAGGCAGGCCCAGGAAGGGAGGGAAGTGGTTATCTCTGCACAGAGCATCCTTCCCAGGCACTGATGCTGCCTTTCCTGAAAGGAGCTGCAGCACAGGGAGATCTTTGCACCGACCAGAGCAATCCAGGCATCCTGAGAGGTGCTGGTACCACCATTCCCCAGCCCCAGAGCTCAGTCAAATCACATTCCAGCACTGCCAGGGGCTCCCAGGGCAGTGAGGGATGCTTGCTGGACATGGCTGTGTCAGCAGGATCCTGGAAATGATTTTAGGGAAAAATGGACATGTAGAGAACAAGCAGGAAAGGGAAAGGAATGCTTTTATGAACCTGAGCTAGGCCTGTAGCTTTGCCCTTGGAAAAGAAGTAAGAAGAAGAACAGCTCTGGCCTAACAAGAAAACAAGGGGTGAGACAAGAAGAGCTAAAGGTGATAAGTGAATGCTGAGGAGCTCTGAAACCAATGGAAAGTAGAAAAGTAGAAAAGTAGAAAAGTAGAAAACTCTGCATGTTTGCCTCGTGCAAGAAAGCTTCTACCAATGATAAGTTGTGCAGGAGGAGAGAAATTGTGTATTAGGGTTAGAAGACAACAATAAAGTGGCATTTGCTTGATTCATATTGAACCGTGCAGTGCCCAGCTCTTTATTTTCTCAGGCTGGGTCACAGCACCGAGCTGGTGGCACTGGTGCCAAACCCTTTGTCCAGCAGCCCAAACAGCCTCAGGGCTGGTGGCTCTGTGTGTGACTGCTGCCAAGAGCCAGGCCAAAGGGACAAAGGGACAAAGGGACAAAGGGACAGAGCCATCCCGGTGGTGACACAGCTGAGCTGCAGGGAGCAGCAGTCAATAATCACCAAGGCACGGCAGGACAAGCAGCTTGCAGGAGAGAGAGAAAGATGTTCCCCAAGGCAGGCAGGCAGAGAGGGATCCACTGGAAAGCATCCAGGGAGGCTGTGGCAGAGTGGGAATGACTCACTGGCTCTTGGTGTGGAGGCATTTGTGAAAGGAACAGAGAGATGGGTGTCCAAAACACCTTGGGAAGTGAGGTCTCTTTCCTCAGAGCTACTGGGGTGGGTGGGATATTTACTGGGACATTTACTGGGATATTTACTGGGATATTTACTGGGACATTTACTGGGATATTTACTGGGATAGTCACTGGGATAGTTACTGGGATATTTACTGGGTCATTTGGATCACGAAGCAGCCTGGCTGTTCTTGGGATCAGGATTTGAGAGTGGGATATGCTGCATCCCCACCAAGGGCTGGGCCTGTCTGGGATTGGCTTTGTAAAGCTGGGCTCCCACAGCTGGTTCTGCACTCTGTGCATGCACAGTGACATCCTGAGCAGGTGGGAAGGAGCAGAGATCTGGGATGGAGTCTGGGCAGGCAGGAAGGCTTCATCTGGGGAGACAGCTGGGTCTCACAGAGGTATTTTTTCTGTTCTGTCTGCCCTGAATTGCCCAAGGAGAGCCTGAGGCCCATCTCATTGCTGAGGCACTGGCCTGCATCCCCCAGGTGAATCTGGCAGCTGGGCCAGTCTCAGGGCTGGTTACAGCAGCTCTGAGTGGAGCTAATTCCTTCCAAGAGAGCTGCACACCCTTCTCCTGTCTCTGCCCTTTCCTAAATCCAACCTGATCCCTCTTTGCTTCCCAGCAAACCACCACACCAACACACACCACTCTGATAAACCCTCTGCTCCGAGATCTGCCTGCACCCATAGCCAGTCCCAAAGCAGGGCTCCCTTTGCATTTATCACCTCCCCACAGCAGCAAATCCCATCTATCTCCTGGCTGGCTGGCCAAGGCACTGAGCACGGGGCTGAGCTGGTGCTGCACAGCCATGGGAAGGGATTGGGATCTCTCTCTTTTGTGCTGGAGCTCCTGTGGCAGCCAGCCTTGCTGGATTTGATGTAACCTCAGTGCTCCATCCATCCCTGCTCACAGCATTTACAGCCCAAACTAAGCCTGGACTGTCACCATGACCTGGAGGAAGGAGACATTTGCTGGACTCTTTCTGCCTGCTGGTCCTTTGAGCAAGACAATGAGCTCAGATGATGCATATTTATAATGCACCCCACCTGACACATTCCAGGGAGCCTGAGACAAGTTCACAGAGCTAAATTAAACCGAGCTGAAAAGCTTGGCAGAACAAACACCTCCCTGGTTTGGTTCTGAAGGCAGGAGCAGGATTGGCTGATTTGAGACACGCTCCAGTAGAACACACACCCCCAGGCACAAGCTGGTTCCCAGGAGATGTGGTGCCTTTTGTTTGCAAGGGGTTAATGGGAAGCTGCTCCCAGGAGAGCCCGAGCTGGTGGAGCTGATGGGGCAAAGGGGAGGATAAACAGCGGGGTTTGCAAGGCACTGGGGGTTTTACAGGGATCTGCAGTCTGAGAGGTGGGCAGGGTTTCTCTGGGGGCTGCTCCCTGGGCTGTGTGCATTCAGGGAATCCCTGCCAGGGACAGCCAAGCACCCAGAGGATGAAAGGGATTGAGGAGGGAAGGCACTGCAGGGAAAGCTGCACTGGAGCATGAGAGAGTCAGGCTGAAGTTCCTGGGTCCAGAACCTTCCCAGCCCCTGCTTTGATGCTGGTTTGAAGGGGAGAGGAGGGGGGAACACAGCAGCTCATTCTGCTCCCTGCTAGGCCCCCTCAGACCCTGCTCCAGCTCAGACCCCTCCTCCAGTGCAGGTGGAGGTGACCAGGCTGCATTTCACGGTGAAATTCCGCCCTGTGCAAACACAAACCCACATCAAATTCGTGGTTTGCAGCACCACTTAACCCCTGGCAGGATCCAGAGCCAGCTCTGTCACCAAGTGTGCTCATCTGGTGGCAGAAACAGGGGCAGCTGGACATCAGCTTGGGGAACAGGAGTGATTTGGTTAGGAAAGGTGGCTGGCAGGGCTCTCTGAGCAGGGAGAGTGTCTGGGCTTCACTTGGAGTCAAAAACATCATGTTAGTAATTCCCATGCGAGTTATGTGACCCCAGCAAACTTCTACACATGCTCAGGATAAGAGTTTTCACCTGGCAGGGTCTTTTTGATGTGATTTTCAATAAGATAATGAAGATAGCTCAGCTGCAGGATGCACAGACCTCGAATATTTTGCCACGTTAACGATGTACACACAGACATCCATCAACATCTTGATTTAACACATCCTCAAGGCTTGTTAGTTCCAGGAGTCCTGGAGTAAGGGATGCTAACTGCTGTCTGTTCCACTGATAGACAACATCTCCATTTACCACATCCTTAAAATTTGCTAGTTCAGGATGTCCTTGGCTGAGGGATGCTGCCTGTTCCCCTGATTAGCTCTCATTTCTTCCTGATTAGGTTTGAAAGCCTACAAAGGTCTGACAGCAGGGAACATCCTGGCTCCAGATAATCTTGACCTATTCCAGCCAGCTAAAGGTTAAACACCAAAATGAAGGCAGAGCTGCTCTTCTGCCTCCGTGCCCTGATATAAGTCAGATGGAATTTTCAGAGCCGTCACAGCCTCTCCCATGGGGTGTTTGTTGATGTAACTCTCACTTACACAATCAGCCACCACACAGGCGAGTGCCAAGGCATGGCTGCGATCCTGACAATGCCTCATTCCCCTGGAAATCCCCCTCTGCACAGGCTGGGCCCCCCAAATGTGCTGCTCACCTCCCACACTGTGCTGCTGGGCCCTGCAGAGGGGTGCTGGGAGTGTCCTGGTTTTATTCTGTGTGTGTGATAGGGGCAAAACTGGTGTCCCCAAGGGTGGTTAAACAAACAAATACCCTGATCCCTCTGCACTGTCCTTCCTCTCCCTCCCACAAGTGGGAATTCCTCTACCCCCTCTCTAATTTCCCTCACTGAAGCCCAGAGATCTGGGTATCCCCTGGGTGCTCAGCTCATTCCCAGCACGGCCATCCCCCTGGCTGGGCACTGCTCACAGCATCCCTTGAAGATCCCTGACCACTTTCCTTCCCTCTGTCATTTTTGCCAGCCCAGCTGGCACTTTGAGGCTTTCCAAGCCACTCTGATGAGGTTTTGGAAGTGCAGTGTGTGGCTCCAGCCCTCCCTGGGGTGCCTGCTTTGAAGTGGACACCGGGATGTGCTTGGCTTTGGTGGGGATTTCACACACATTCCAGCCAGGGAATGGCTTTGCCATGCAAGGCTCTCTCCAGTTTGTCCCTCTCCTGCCCTCCCTGCAGGAAGCACTATCCTTGGTTCAATAACATCTGGTTAAAGAGCTGCTGGCCACAAAAACATGTCTGGAATGTGGCCCTAGCCCTTGGTGACCTCCCTTTTTATGCTGCAGTGGCCACTAACACGGCTGGGGTTTGGATGCAGCAGTGGGAGCAGGGTTAACCCCACGGGATCCAGCAGGGACAGGATTCTGCAGAACTCTGGTGGGAACTCCACCACAGATTCCTCTGCCTGGGCTGGTTTTTCTTCTCTGTGCCACTCTAGCAAAGAGGGGGCAAACACGACCTTGCTGCCACTAATCCACCCCAAACTCACCTGGCCTCTCCCCACCTTGCTTGGCCAGACCCCCCCTGCTTCCCACAACTCACAGGATGGGGGCACCCAGCCTGTTTTGGGGGAGAAGATGAGCCCTGGAGAAGAAGGGAAATGTTCTCTGGCATTTCCTCTGCCTTGCAGCCCTTAATTTTAGTTCTGCTTCATTTCCTTGCAGCTTGGCAAAGTAATGAACAATCAAATCCCTTTAGTAATTTATTTCTTCTGCCGCACGGTTTCGAGGAGGTGATGACACTTGAAATTGCCTCTCCTGGAGGGATGGAGGGGCTGGATCCTGCAGCCCATTACACCAGAATGTGCCTGTCCTGCTCTCAGCATCCTGCCCAGAGCACAGCGTGCTCCCAAACCCGTGTTCAGCCACAGCTCCAGCCCTGCTCCCTTGATGAGTCCATTAAGGTCACGCTATTACAAGCAGCCACCAGATGAATTCTGTCAGATAGAAGGCACAGGAACTGCAGCTCAGACTCTCATCATTTGTGTTAATAGAGTTAATTTGCTCAACAATCCCCAGCAGCACTCCTGGGGACGTCTCACTCTGCCTGGCCGTGTGGCCCGGGGCCGTGTTTGTCTCCTGTTGCTCTGGGGGTGTTTAGGGCAGCTGGGTCCTGGATGTCTGCAAAGGATGAGCTCACGTCCCGGTTGCACCCCAGGGACTGCAGGGCAGGGTGAGGAGGGGCTGTCACCTGGCCCGAAGAGCCTGGGCAGGGACAGGGGGACA
>JANRGV010000059.1:4738446-4756752 GCA_024734035.1 Alethe castanea | reverse complement strand
AAGGAAGGAAGGAAGGAAGGAAGGAAGGAAGGAAGGAAGGAAGGAAGGAAGGAAGGAAGGAAGGAAGGAAGGAAGATGGGGGAATATCACACACCACCAGCCCCAAATCACCCACAGAGCTTCCTCCCTCCTCATCCTCCCTCCAGAGCTGGGACAGGGGGGGATCTGGGGTATGTGGGTGACCCTGGGGAGGGCTCAGTGTCCGGGCATGGATGGTGGCACAGCCCTGTGCTGGCTCCAGAGCAGGGTGGCACTGCTGTGACCCTCTCCTGGTGTCACTGGTGTTCCCAGCAAGGGCTGTGCCCTGTGCAGGTGGTCACCTGTCACCGTGTCACCTGTCCCCACAGCCAGCTCCATCAGCCACCAGGAATCTGCCAAGCCCACCAAGGGCAGCCACCCCTCTGCCCACCCTGGGGGTGCAAACGGAGCAGCACCAAGGAGAGAGGGGGAAGTGTGGGAAAAGGATCCCCTTTTTTTGTGTCCGAGGGGGGCGTGAAATTTCTGGGAACCGGTGCGATGGCTGAGCGTGCTCGGGGGCCCCATGTGAAAAATCCATTAGGAAGAGTCTGGAGAGAATTAAAGCCACTGTGAAAAGCAGCCTGGAGAAACAGGAGGCAGCGGAGCCGAGGGAGGGGGAACAAGCCAGGCTTTAATGCCAGCATGAAAAGCCTCCCCCCGCCTGCCACCCCCCAGCCCTTACAAAAAGAGAGCGCTGTATGAATAGGAATTAAAGCAGCAACACTATCTGCCCGTGCCCGGCTCTGCCAGCTGTTGCATTCAGCCCAGCTTCCTGTCCCTGTGCCAGCAGCCAGACCTCTGGGACAGCAGCTGGGAGAGCAGGGGGACAGGAGGTGACCCCGGCTCAGCCTGGCACCTGGCCCAGCCCACAGCTTCTCTTTGATCCCTTTGCAATGCTCCATGCATCTCCTGCCCTCCTAGTGAGGCCACAAACTTCCACAAACCTTCCCCATCACAAGAGTGGCTCCAAAAGCACAGTTGTTTTTTTTTTTTAAAAATCCCATCTTTCTCTTAATGGCTGTTTTTCAATAAAGATGAGGCGCATGCAAATCATCCCACCCGTCCATCAATCCTTTATCTGCTGCTTTTTTGAACCTGCTGGCCAATTTTAGTGCTGTGTGACAGAAGGAGCTGAAATTATCCCTAGGAGAAAGCTCCTGGAGACGGCTGGAGTGGGATCCTTGGCAGAGGTGGGAGCTAAACCTCATTAGACATCAGAGAACCCAGAGGGACAGGAGGCTGCTCCCAGGGGCAGGAAGGGCCCAGATCAGAAACAGGGTATTTTTAGACACCCAGTAATTCTCCTGTGATATGCAGATCCACGGGAAATCAGCTTTCAAAAGCTCTTCTGCTCATCTGCTGGGATATTTTAAAATACTACTTCCTGTGGACATGTTTTTCCTTTAATTCCCATTGCCATCTTTTTGCCCTCGATCCTAAGGATGAAGGGAAAAGCCAGCACGAGCCCAAATTCTCCCTGAAGAAAATGTCAAACTCCATGAGTTGTAGGACACGTGTCAGCCCAAGCTCTTCCAGAGGAAGCCTCTGGATTTCCTTCTACCTTGGAAAACCAAACACCCACACACTGTGAACAGCAGCTCCAGGGAGGAACAGGAACCCGAATTCCAACGTATTCATGGGGCTTCCCAGTTCCCAGATGGCCTCAGCAAATACAGAAATGACCCTGCAGAGTTTGTTTAGGAGCCAGATTGCTGATGGCAAACTCTCCCTGCCGGAACAGTCCACGCCAAATTATCGCCGGACTTTACTCCTGTGTTAAGTTATGTACACGAGGGAAGATAAAGAGAAACCTCGGGACAAAGCTGCAATTTGAGAAGCCCGGAGCACTGCTGACCTTCTCCCTCCCCCCTGCACCTCTGCATATCCATCTCCAGCTTTCCAAGGGCTCCTGCTTTCCTCTCCCTCCCAGGGGTTCCTGCAGGGTGGAAAAACTACTGGCAGCTAATCCAGCAGTTCAGCAGCTGCCCCTGGCGTTTCAGAGTGTGACAGCTTTCAGGCCAGATGCCAAACGTGGCTGGGGTTTTAATCTCTCTCTCAGGTCACCTATCCCCTGTCAATCACACCCTGCTCCCGCAGGGATGCTGGCACAGATGCCACCAGACAGGATGCACAGCCACTCTGGGAGATTAGCATCAGCCAGACCCCACCCTGGGGCTTGCTCCTCTCTGGCCCTGCATCCTCCCACCTAAATCTGCCTTTGGGAGCACCTGCTGCAGGGTTTGGGGTTTAGGGCTTCCCAGGAAGGGCTTTCCCAGCTCGGTGGCAGCAGCTCCCACTGTTTGCAGTGACCTTGCTGGGACGAGAGTGTTGCTGGTGTGTAAATAACTCCTGCTGGAAGCCAAGAGCAGGGGGGTCAGAAACCTCTGCCAGCTTCTCCTCCCCCCCAGCCTGTAGCACATCCAAGGCCAGGGCTGCAAAGCTGCTGGCACAGGCTCTCCCTGCTCCCCCAGCTCTCTGAGTCTCCTTCAAAGGCCCATTTGCCATTTTTTTTTTTTCCCTTTCTCCTTGTGCTTCCTCTGGCTGGAGCCAGTGCACAAGTGGGTGAATGTCTCCTGCACAGGGCCAGGGCATGCCCATGCTCTGCTGCACCCAGAAAATCCCATGGTCATGAATCCATGGACATTCCCACGTGTAAATGCTTCATTCCTGCCCTGTGCATGCAGGTTTGGGAAAACCAGTCCCACAGCCAGGATGGAAATTGGGAGTCACAAGTGTGAATGTCCATGGGCAGGATAAAAATGGGATCATGCAGGTGTGAATATCCATGGGCAGGATAAAAATGGGATCACACCTGTGAATGTCCATGGGCAGGATAAAAATGGGATCACACAGGTGTGAATGTCCATGACCAGGATACAAATGGGATGACACAAGTGTGAATATCCATGGCCAGGATGAAGACTGGGATCACCCCAGTGAATGCCCATGGCCAGTTCTCTGTGCAGGACCACCCCACACGTGCAGCCCACAAGCTCAGCCTTTCATTCTGTCACCCACCCGCCCGTAATAAATAGTTACATGTCACACTACATGGCTTGCCTGCGACTGACAAAGGTCCTGCAAGGCAGGAGAAGCTATTATGGGAACAGATTGCTGGAATAAAATATTAAATTTCCACTTATCAATCTCTTTAATGCGCCATAACTCTCCTAGAAGCATTCAGCCTTCTCCCTCTGAACAAATTGCCCTCCCCATCGGGGGCTGAATCAGCCCTGCACTCTTCCTCTCTGGGGCCTGGAGGGAAGATTTTGGGTGGCAAAAGGGGGGAGAGCAGGGAGACAGAAGGGGGAAAAGCTGCTGCAGGGTTTTCTCTGCATCAGCCTTCTGCGTTGTGTTTTTTTTTGTTGGTTTTTTTTTTTCTCCCAAGGCTGCTCACTAGATTGAACTCCATTTATTGCATGCAGCTCTTGAAAGAGGTTTCGTGGTCCACTGACAATCCCTAAATTGCCTGCAAGACCCAAACAAATGTACCTGTAATAGCTGAGTGAGGAGGGCTGAGCCCTCCCCAGCACCGGCCTAATCGCTCCTTGGGGAGAGCTGGATAAACATATTCAGATCCTATGAATTATTAAAGGATTTTTTTTTCTAATGTGGTGCTGGCCTGGCCTGTGGGGTTGGCTGTTAATCCCTCCTAGCAGGGCAGCTATGGGTGTGCCCTTTGCTCTCTCTCATTTAACCTCAACCCCACAGCCAGGACCTTTGGGAAGCAGCTGAGATTCCAGGCAGGCAGACACCAACCCAAGCCCAGAAATCCTGCCAGCCCCCACTTCCTCTGCCAGGAAAATCCCAAATCCCAAATCCCAAATCCCAGAGGGTTCCCCCTGCACAGCCCCTGGTCTCTAGAAGAGCCTGTGCAGGTGAGCTGGGGCAGCACCTGTGGTGCTCAGACACCCCAGAAATGGGCAGGAAACATGAGGAGAGGGCTGTGCCTGGTGTTCTGACACCTCCAGTGGAGTGGGGTGCTTGGACAGGCAGAGTGACAGCAAGAAATGGGCACAGAGGCTGTGGAGGAATGGAAAGTGAGAGTCTGCTAATCTCAAAGTCTTCTTCAGTCCCTGTCCCACCTCCTTGTCTGTGTCTGAGGGCTGAGCTGGAGGTTTTTAAGCTCTGCTCACTGTTTCAAGTGGATTTCTGTTGCCAAAGGGAGTCAGCTCAGTTTGTACCAGGCACTGTCCCAGGGACACTGAGGTGACAGCTCCCCTGGGATGGCCAGAGCTGATTTTGGCCATGACCTTGCCCTGGTTTAGTTGGGCTGGGCACAAAGGGCTTTGTTCTTCCACTGCCTTTCCCTGGCAGAAGAAACAGCCCCCAGAGAAATGCAGGAGCTCAGCAGGCAGGGATCCAGGACAGGAGGTGTGAATGAAAGGCCTGCTCCAGTGATAACGATCATAAATAAATACCGGGTAATTAGCATCTCATTAGCACATCCCATCCAGTGACCTCCAAGCACTTGGATAGAGGAAGATTAGCCTGGTTTGCCCACGTTACAGAGAAGGGAGCTGAGGTGCTGAGGGTGCCAAACACTGAGTTATTGCTAATTTTAGCTGCCCCAGACTCGGCTCTGTGTTTGCTCAGCATTTTCCACCAGAGAAAGCTGGTGGAGGGGGCTGGAGTTCCATCACTCTCAGGTCAGACAAGGACTGGGGCGGCAGGAGAGGCTCTGCCTGCCTTGGGCAGGGCAGAGGAAGAGGTGACAGCCCTGGGAGCCTGTCCTGTGCTCCCCATGCCCCTCACTCACCTCACTGCCCCTTCTGTCCCAGGTGTTTGCAGCCCAGAGCCCGCTGCAGTGTGGCTGTGCCCCACATCGCTGCTCCCAGAGGTGCTTCCAGCCCTCCTGAGACCCACCACTCCCTGCCTGATTGCCCAAATCACTCCAAAGGAACGGGATAAAGTTCCCTTTCCTGCTCTCAAAACACCCACAGCCACTTTTCCCCCTTGGTGACGTCTCACAATGTCACTCTGACTTTCAGAAATCAGGCTATTGCCATATGTTATTTCTTCTCTTGAAGCTATTTCTTGACATGACTTTCTCTCCCTGACACTACCTAAGCTTGCCCACATCTTTCCCTCCCTCCTGTGCTTTGCAGGCCCTCAGATTCCTTCTGTGTGACATCTCAGCATCCCTTTCCCCTGCCTGAATCCTGGCATGTCATCCCTTCCTGGAGCCCAGACAAAGCTCCCCAAGCACTCTCAGCAATCCTTGGCAGGCAGGTGAGTGAGTTCACAGAGCTCAAACGAAGAATGTGACAATTGCCCAACACCAGAAGCCCAAACACCATCCTGAACAAGTGACTCATGCTTTGTGGCAGTCCACATCCTCATCCTGCCCCTTGCTCTGATCAGTCTCTCCCAGCAGAGGGGCAGAGCAGCTTTTGCCCTTGCTAGCAATGTGAGAAACCCCCCCTTGCAGCATCTAGTGCTCATAAAGTTCTTCTGTCTTTGCTGCTAACACAACCATCTCTCTGAATCCAAAGCAGAAGACAAGGGGGGAAACAAACTGAATTGGCGTAAGAAAGGAAAAGACCACGAGAGGAAAGGAGAAAAAAAATCCAAAGCAAACCAGCGCAACACCAGTACAAAGCCAAGAACTCCTCTGCCCCACCTGCACCACGAGACTCCCAGCCCTGGAAGGAGATGGAGCTGCAGATGTCACTGCTCACACCTTTGTGTCCCTCCCCAGGGTCCTGCCCAGGCTCCAGGTGCTGTCCTACCTGTGACATTGACCTCCACCAGGCCCGAGCGCGTCCCGATGGCGTTGGTGGCCTCGCAGACGTAGGTGCCGGCCACGCTGTAGGACACGGGCCCTTTGAAGAAGATGGTGTTGTTCTGGATTTCCACACTCCCTGCCAGGGTCCCGTTTGGCCTGGGGGGGACAGAGACCGTGGCTGAGCCCAGAGGTGACACCCAGCAGCGTTGCAAAGCTGTCACCAACATTCTGGGTCTGTGCTGGAAAATCCCCATTAATTTGTGTCCCCATTAAAGGGACACAACCTGACCCTGCTTTACCCCAATTTCCTGCCCATTGAACTCTCCTCATCACCCAGTGTTAATTTCAACTCGAACTCAAGGGCAGAATTGTTTAAAACAGTCAGGTAAGTGTGAAACTGGAATAAGGCAGAAGTAAACCCTGAGATACAGAAAATAAATGAGCAAAGGCAGATGAAAAAAATAAAAAAAAAAATAAAAAAAAAAAGCCCCTGTGTGTTAGGAAAAGACACACATGGCCTGGTTATTCTTAATTACTGAAGCAAAGTAAAGTAATTACTTCTCTTAGGCAATTAAAAATTACTCAAGTAATTGCTTCCCCTCCTCCCAACCCAAATGTGCACATATTGTCAGCAATTTGTGAGAAACAAAAGGGAATAACGGGGATATAATTAGGATTGCAAAGAAGTGCCTAGATGGATGTATTTTACATGTCTGCATATACACACATGTACAGAAAACAGAGTTTTTCCAGCTGCATCAAGAAAATGATCCCTAAGCTGATGGAAAAACACCTTAACTGTGGTCCTACAGAGCCTGAACCTACAACAACAAAAGGGTGCTGTGGGATCTCCAGGGGGCTCTGACAGCTCCCCTGACTGCTGCTCATCCCCACCCAAATGGGAGGAGAGGAAAAGCACTGCTGGCTTTTACATTCCAAAACAGCAGCAGCCCCCAGGAAGGGGAGGAGGCACAGAAAGAGCCTCAAGTGGCATCTCTTGTGCCTTGGGTGCATTTCTGCCTCTGAGCTTTCCTGGAAATGTTGTGAGGAACCCAGAGAGCCCCTCGGAGTTTAAGTCAGACTGGCAGAACCAACAGATGGAGAGAGCTGGGGATGGAGAACTAGGAAAAAAAGGCAAGAAAAACAATCCTCTTCAGACTTCCACTTTGAGCAGTTTGATCTGGGAAGTGGAATGAGAGAGAATGTGCTCCTTGCAAAGCCATATTGAGAGCCTCTCTCCTGATGACAAATGCCAGCTGAAAAGAAGAAAGGATCCATTTGATCTTCCTCTTTTAAAGCTACATGAGTGCTTACAGAGAAGAAAGAGCAGCAGAGAACCACGTCAGGTTGTATCAATTCCCACCTGACTGCCCAGACACCCCTCACTCACTTTTCAAGTCCCTTTTCCAAAAGCTGGAAACCTGAGGACAAGGAATTGTTGCTGTTTAATGTCAGTCACGTGGGGGGCTGCTGGAGATGATTCCAGGGTAAGGTTGTTCACACACAGACAAATTTTGTGTTATTTGTGCCCCTTCAAAGCAGGGAAATCCTGGGTTCTTTCCCAGCTCTGCTCCTGAGGCACGTGGTGGTGCTGGGCACGTGAATCCCCTTGTCACATCCCAGCTGCCTCACGTCACCAGGGCAGAATATTATCCCAGAGAGGTGAGAACAGAAGTTCTCCCTGAATATTGAGGCTGTGCTGTGCTGGCATTTGACCTTGGAGTGACACCTCTGACACTAATGGGACTGGGCCCTGAGTGACCAGAGGCTGAGCGAGCTGTCTGCAGGGATTCCTTGTCCCTGCTGGGAGGTGACATTTGCTGCTGGCAGCAGGGGACTCTGGGGACACTTACAGCTTCCACTCGTAGGTGTGAGCTGGGGGGTTGGCATCAGATTTGCAGATCAGCTTCACATCCTTGCGGTTCAGGTACCAGTTGCCATCAAAGCCCTCGATGGTGACTTCTGGCTCATCTGCAGGGGTTGGGGAAAAGGGAGGAGAGCAGGAGGGGAAAAGGAGAGAGGAAAGGGTTGTGGGAAAGGAAAGAGGAGAAAATGAAATGGGAAGAGATGAGGGGGAAGGAGTGGGAAAAGGAGATTAAAAGGAAAGGGTTGTGGGAAAGGGGAGAAAATGAAATAGGAGGAGATGAGGGGGAAGGAGTGGGAGAAGGGAAGAGATTGCAAGGAGGGAAGGGTGATGGGACAAGGAATGTGGGAAAGGGGAGGAAATGAAATAGGAAGGGATGAGGAGGCACAGGTGGAAAAAGTAATAGAGATTAAAAGGAGAGGAAAGGGTTGTGGGAAAGGGGGGAAAATGAAATAGGAAGAGATGAGGGGGCAGGAGTGGGAGAAGGAGAGAGAACACAAGGAGGGAAAGATGATGGGAGAAGGAATACAGGGTAGTGCAAAAGAGAGAGAGAAGGGGAGCAAAAGGGACACGGCAGAGGCAGAGAAAGAAGGCAAGAAAAAGAGAAACCCCACGATTATTCCAAAGGACCCTTTCCATCTTCACTCTCAAAACCAAGCCCGCAGCCCCTCCACCAGCCCAACACCTGTCCATACAAACCCCCCTTTTCCCAGAGCGTCTCCCCCGAGCAGGGAGCCCTCCCAGGCCCCTTACACTGCACGTTGAGGGTGATGCTGTCGCTGAACCTCTCCAGCTGGTAGTTGACCACGCAGGCGAGCGGCTGCCGGTGCGCCTCGCGGCTGGGCGCCAGCCGGTAGCGGCTGATCACCGTCACCGTGCCGTTGCCGTGCCGGATCTCCTGGAACTCGGCCTCCCCCTTCAGCTTGGTGTCCCAGCTGACTGTGCTGGGGGGTTTCCCGTTGGAGGAGGTGCAGGTGGCCACCAGGATCTTCTCTGTCCTGCCAGACTTGGCGATGAGTGGCCTCTTGGTGCCCTCCATCCAGTTCGTGGGCTTGGCTGCAGGGGGGTGCGGAGAGGATGGTTAGAAAAGCAGTGCTGCTTTGTTTGCTGCATGCCAAGAGCCATCTAACACCTCTGAGGCTGTGGCAGAGCTTGTGGTGAGTCCAGAGCTGTGCAGATTGCCTGCAATAAATTCTGTGTAATAATTGCTTTATGGCAGTGCCTGTGCACCTTGCACCGTTTATGGGGAAGCAATGGTGGGGGTACCCTAAATGCACAGATACATGGAAAGTCAATCCTTTCCTCCCAGAGGTTTTCATCCCTGTGTTAGAAAGGAACTGAAATCAGAGAGAAAATGACTCATGTAGACTTTGGGTGGGGTCTGTTCACTCACAGCCCAGAGCTGCTGGGACAAGCTCTGCTTGAGTTTAGGCTCAATCTGTTGTTTCTTCTCCCTTGACAGCCCCCAGCTCATTAAAACTCCCCACTCCCACAGGGACCTGGTCACTGTTACTGCACCTGCATGAGGATTGTAGGTGGAGGGAAAAGGGGAACTCAGACCTGGACAGAAGAAGAGGTGAGGCAGCTCAGCTGTCTCAGAACCACCTGCTCTGTGCTCCCTGCTCTTCACCCCCTCCCTGTCAATTAAAAATCCATCCCAGGTACGACTGACACCCCAAATTTGCCCAGATGTGAATGTGAGCTGGAGGTTCACCCTGCAGAGGCTGCCCAGAGCCTTACCCAGCACGGTGAGGTTCAGCTGCCCTTCCCGGTTGCCGGTTGGGAAAGTGGCAAACTCACAGATGTAAACGCCCTCATCCTCCAGCTCCAGCCGGGACAGCTGGATGGTGCCATCCTTGAAGGAAGGGTTCCTGAAAATCACCCTCTCCTTGTAGGGGGACAGGATGGACACGCCCATGGCGGGGTTGTAGATGGCCACATTCTGCTTGGTGCCGTTGGTGGCTTTCTGCCACGTCACCTGCGTGATCTTCACGCTGGGCAGCGGGTTGGTGAAGCTGCAGTGCAGCACCACGTCCGTGCCGATGAACCCCGAGACGGAGTCATTGACCAAGACAGTCTGAGCTTGCAGCCCTGCAATGGAAAAAACAGCACGTGAATATTGGGTGCTTCCCAGAAGCACTGTGGTTATTGGGCATCAGGCTCAGGAGCTCCTCTGTTTATTCCTCTTATTGGCATGGCTGATACAAGAGCAATTTGTGGCTACAGGCACCTTCTGCAGCCACCTGCAGCTTCATTCTTGGTCATAAACATCTTCCTCCCACTGTGACCAGGCCAGCCTAGAGCTCATCATCATCATCATCATCATCATCACCCAAAGGTACAAGGTTTGATCAATAACACCTTCCTCACACTGTGACCAGCCCAGCTTAGGGCTTATCATCATCATCATCATCATCACCATCATCACCTAAAGGCACAAGGCTGGATCAAGAACACCTTCCTCCCACTGTGACCAGCCCAGTCTAGAGCTCATCATCATCATCATCATCATCATCATCATCACCACCCAAAGGCACAAAGATGGATTAATAACACCTTCCTCCCACTATGACCAGCCCAACCTAGAGCTCATCATCATCATCACCCAAAGGCACAAGGCTGGATCACAAACACCTTCACCCTTTTGTGTCCAGCTCCGGGTGACACTGAATCAGTTCTGGTAAATATGCAGGGCATGTGTGTCTGCAGGCATGTGAAAGGCCTGATGTTTATCAGCACAGCACACCCCAACATATGCTAACACACACTCAGACATCCATTTAATCCCATTGGAGCTGCAGCAGTAATTACAGGAGCTGCAAAGACCCGGCCCTTATTTCAGGGCAGCAATAATTCCCAAGTGAGAACGGCTTTAAGGCACTGCCCTACACCTTGTATGATCTCCCTGTATCATCCAGATCATTTCTGTGTATTTTTATAACCCCAGAAGTGGCTGAATTTAGGAACCTTCCACCTTGATTCTGTGGAAGGTGCTCATGAAAAGTGGGAGCTGCAGTTCATGACAGCTCTTCTGTCTCAGTTGATTCCTCCCCTGACAGATGGAGAAAAACATCTCCCACCAGACTGACCCTGAAATTCATCTTTGCTGCCACTGTGTCTTTTCCTAATCTGTGTGTTTAGAGATAATGCCCTGGTAATTACACAGCCGGTATTTGTATGATAAATACAATAGAGAGGCAAGGTGGTAAGAACGAGAAAAGCGGGTTTTGCTCTTTGCTTCTGGGAGGATCTGCAATTGGATGGATTCTGGGAGCCAGGGAGGAAAGGAAAGAAAGGGATAATAAAAAAAAAGAAAGATGCACAGAGAGTGAGGAACATGAAAGAGTGATGGAACAGAGAGAGGGGCTGGGGAAAGAAAAATGCAGAGCAAGGGAAACAAGACAGCACCTCCTAACAGAAATGTCACCCTACTCTGCTCCTCCAGGGATGAATGGCTCCCTGTCCAAGGCTAAAATGAGCTCCTCAGTGCTGGCCCCCGTGGCAGATGTGCCCTGGGACTTCTCCAAGAGTCTCCTTCCTGCAGTTTCACACACACACAAGTGCAGGCAGACAAAACTCTCCTCCACCCACCCACTCTCCACATTGCCCCCTCGCTCCCTGCTGTTCCCAGCCTTATCCCAATCCCCAAATCTCACCCACACCTCTTCTCTCTCCCTTCTCCTTCCTGTGACCCTGAGGACAAGCCCCAACAACCCAGCCCGGCCGCGAGACGCTGACCACAGCCATCAGCAGTTCCGACCGAAACCCGGCCTCCAGAGCTCTGTGTGAGCTTGCCCCCTGCTCCCCGAGGCAAGCCCCACACCCCAGCACTGCAGCTGGATGCTCAGGAATGTTTTCCAGAGCCTCTTACGGCCGCAGCAAAGCGCTGGTGCCCTCATGTGCCCGCACACACGGAGCCACCGCATCCTCTGGGGCTGGCAGGGTGCACCCTTCCCCTCCCAGCACAGCCAGAGTCGTTTTCCCCACGGTTTGCCCTCCAAAGCAGAGGGTAGGGATGTCCCCACTCTGGGAAAGTCACATCTGGGCCACCTTGCCCTCTGGAGAAGGATGTCCCAGCAGCAGGACACAGTGCCACCAGTGCCCACAGCATTGTCCCTGACAAAAGGAGGGCACAGGCTGGGTTTAGATGAGGCCAGGCTGGGATGTGAAGGGAGGATGGGTGGCCAGGGGAGGGGGAGATGTCTCCAGCCTGCTGTGCAGCATGTGCTGCTCCTTCCACCCCGGAGGTGAGCGAGCCTCTTGCAGCACTGCCCACACCCGCCGAGGTGAGGAACAGCTTTGCCAAGCAGTCTGGCTCAGGAGGCTCCAGAGCCTCCCAGAACGTGTGGGAGCTTGCTGGGGAGCTCTTCAATCACGTAGCCAGGGCCTTGGGAACGGCCCAGCCTGGGTGGGTGTGCTCAGCACTGCCTCCTTCTCCCAGGGCTGGGGGAGCCATCAGCGCCTCTTGCACCAAGGGCTCGTGCCCCAGCAGCCCTGCCTGGGGCTGGGGTGCTGGCACAGCTGGCCTTGCTCCCCACAAGCCCCCTGACCCCCCATGGGACCCCTTTGAACCCTTTGCACACCCCAGCAAAGCAGCCCCAAGTCGTGGTTCCGCGGCTCCTCGCGGTGCCCGGCGGCAGCAGAGGAGCCAAACTGCAGAGAGGAGAGGGTGGGAGGCCACCAGCTTCTCCCCAGAGCCACCCCTGCAGGGCTGGCAGCCCCTCGTGGCACTGGGTGAGCACTGCCAGGCTGAGGGCTGCCCCTCAGATGAAGATAAAGTCCATCAACCCACAGCCATTCCAGCAGGGAATGTGATGGATGGCGCAGGGGAGGTCAGCCCAGTCCCTCACTCCATCCATCATCACTGTGCCCTTCCTTTCTGCTGTGATTTCCCCGCAGATTAATGAACTGACCCTTTTAAAAATCAAGTTATTTATCCTGACCTTGAGCAGCAGCAACAATTCCCAGTTCTATCCTCCCCCTGCCATGGGATCCATGCATCAATACAGGCTGGGCTTGGACATAAACTGGAGAAAAAGTGGGTTTTGGAGCTGATAAACCTGATCCTGACTCTGGAATGGTCCTGCAAACCCTCCTGTGCTCAGGTGTAAAGAGCCAGACTTCTGGCCAGGGAAAGAGCCGGTGCTGGTTGAGTGAGGACAGCGTGCCAACAGCCAAATGCTGCCAAAGCTGGGATTCAGGCCCTTACACGCAGCAGCTTTGACAAAAACACATTCCAAACTTTCTCGGGGCTCCAGGGGAAAAGGGAAAACAAAAAAACAACACCCGGCAGAAGAAATAAGAGAACAAAACAAACAAAAAAACACCCTGAAAAACCCCAAACACGGCGCGGAAATCGCGTTTCCTTTCCAGGTGACTGAACAACTCTTTTGCAAGACAGGAAAAACTCTTTCTGTTCCACTCCTCCAAGCTTTAAATCAGGCAAATTACGCACCCAATCCTGCTCCAGGAGCACCCACACCTCAGTGCAGTGATGAGGAAGGGGGACAGATGGAGGAAAGGGGTTTGGGAAGTTGCTGGATCAGCTTCTCATCCTAAATCAGGAGCCAGAGGGCAAACCTGGCTGCTGCCACACTCTGGGGAGCTCTTGTTTGCAAGGTGACTGAGCTGGGCTGGCGAGCCTTCCCTCGCCCCGTTACACACTCAATAATTCATCAGGGCAAATGCATAGATAATTGATGGCAACGAGCACGCACGGCCGGCAGAGGAGGAGAAAATAAAATCACTAATCAGCCTCTGGAGAGGTTTGAACACATTCAGCTGGATGTGTGTGTGTGTGTGAAGTGCTGGGATTCGCCACATTTCTCCTTCGCTGAACGATCCGTGTGGTTGGTAGGGCAGGGGAAATCCTTGGGATGGATCCTGCTGTTTTCACACCCCACATCTCCCATGCTGACACCTCCCAGCACCCCAGCAAGGATTAGCTGGATAGGTTGCAGCTTGCCCACTTGCGTTTTATTCATTAGTTTTGTGGTGTTATTTTTTTTTTTTTGTCGGGGACCAAAAAGGGCCCAGCCGTGCGCCAAAGACTTGTTGGTGCCAGGAGCTCATTAGTGCAGAGCTCAGAGATGCTGCTCCTCCACCTTGGCCTCTGAAGTGGTTTGTGGTGATGCCTTTCCCCACGATCCCAACCCCAGATATTCACCCTGGCCTCGGGGGCACCGTGCACAGCTCGGGTGCCTGAGGGAAGGGCTGCACCCCCTGGGTGTCAGGGACACAGCACAAGTGGCAGGTGGTGGCTCTTGGACCTGAGAACCTTTTCTCCTAAAAGCCCAGGAGGTGCTGTTCCCACACTTGCAAATCAGGTTCTTGCTCCCCAGAAAGCTCTGGAAAAGATCTCCAGGCTCTGGGTGAGCTCTGTCACAACCTCACTCAATGCCTCTTTGTTAAGAGCCATGTGAACTGCACTCTGCTTTGCACAACCTTGCCTCTGCTGAGCCTCTCACCGGTTTCTCTCCCTCCTGTTCCCTGATACTCATCTCCCCCCAAGGGCACTGAAACAGCCCTTGGCAGGAGTGTGATGAGCCACCCTTTGGTGTGGCAATATCATGGCTGATGCAGATGTCACAGAGATCGCTCCTGACAGCCTCAGTCACAGCAGCTGGGATCTCACAGAAGGACAAATCAATGCCTTACACTCCAACCTGCACAAACTCCCACAAAAAGCACCTGATTTTGTGACAGCGCCGTGGCCATGGGCAGTGATGTCCCATCCATGTATCTCTCACAGACACTGCAAATTTTCCGTGAAGGAAAAGTGGGATGGAACAGGAGCCCAAAAGGTTCCACTTGGTGGCACTTAAAAATGTCTCTCCTGGTGTTTCTGAACTCATCTTTTCAAAGGAAAACAAGGTCTGAAACGCAACTCCTGTGGGGCAGAGCCTCCAACAGCCCAAAGGAACATCCCAGGTGTGTGTGGCAGGGTGGGAAACACGGGAAAGAAGATCCTAAATCCCAGCAGGGGAATTTCAGGTGGCAAGAAGCAAAGGTGTGAGGTGGAGCTTGGCCAAGAGGTTGGGGTTAGTACCTCTGCTCTTGCCAGGGAGGCTTTGCATTGATTGCCAGGCATTTAAATCAGGATTCTGCTGCTCTTCCAAGAGCACAGGCCTGCCTCGCCCTGCTGGGAGCCCGTTGCAATGAAGGAGTGGGCTCCAGTGAGTCACCCCCAGGCCCTTCCTATGGCAGCAGGCTATCACTGGAGGTCTCTCTGTCATCCACTGATTCACTCCTGAAGAGCCCAAGCACCACAGGGATTGTAAAACTTGAGTTTCCAACACAAGGGGAGGGGGAGCCTTGGAAGGGAGATGAGAGAGATGTGGCAAGATTATAGCTCCAGGTGACATGGCTGCACATGAAAGGCCTGAGATAACACTGGGATGGGGTGGGGGCACCCCAAGAGAGAAACTGCACGCCCAGGCATCCCTTCCCCCTTCCCAGTGGGAGCTGGGAGAGATTTATGGGAGCTGTCGGGAAATGGCAGCGCTGTACAATGGCCCGCCTGGCCCTCAGCCAAAAAAATCCTTCTCAAACAAGAAAGGACTGGGCTGGGCTTTGGCTTGCAAATGGGAAACACGGGGCCCTCTCCTCGAGGTCACTGGTTCAGACCCAGATCCAGCCCATGGCAGCAGAGCAGAGAGGATTTTATCCCAGGACCAGTCAATGCTGTGTATTGAGCGAGGTCTCCGTCACTGGCTGCCTTTGGGGTAAAGCCTTCTCCTGCCTGTGCAGGGTTTCCTCTTTGGATAAATGGAGCACAAAGCAGCCTCAGGAGCCCCTTGAATGAAAGCTCTTCCCCAAAGGGCCTCATCCATCGATGCTCCAGTTATTCCCTGTTACACTTTGGGTAATCTGGTCACTGTGCTGGGACTCACACACAGGCCCTGAGCAAGAGCAAGGCCATGCTTGTCCCAGTGCTCCTCATAGAAAGAGATGAAAGAAAAGAAGCCAGGGTAGGATGGGCCACAGATTGAAGAGACAGAGATGACCACCAGACTAGACCACGAGTTTTTCAACTCTGCAAATATCCCCAGCTGCATCCAGGCAGGAAAAGGGCTGCAGAGCAGAGGAGTGGGATGGGAACAGCAGCCTGCCTCTGTTCCCAGCTCTCCCTCCCTGCCCTTCCTTCCCTGCCTTTCTCACAGCTGCTTTGCTTCACCCCCCAAGTCACGGGGAGGGGAACATGCCCCATGGCAAAAGCAGGGAGGCTGGCAGAGCAGGGCTCCTGCAGAAAGAGCTGACACAGCACTGGGAAAGGCCTCCCTGCAATAAAGCTCAGCTTGGAAAGCCCATGCTCAGCAACAAAGCACAAAGGCTCCCGTCCCGTCCCGTCCCCGCCGCGCAGCGCCCGCCCCGGCGCACGCAGCCAGTGCTGGCACCCAGCTGCAGCTCCCACACACCTGGGCACACACCTGGGCACACAGCTGGCTGTGTGTGCCTGTGCCCTGCCTGCTGTGCCCACTGCTGGCCACTTGGCCCCTTTTCCCCTCTCCTTTGGGCTGGATGCGACTCCGGCTCCTTCCTCAGCTCATTTCCCACTGTGTGTCCTCACTCCTGGTTTCAGTCTCCTTTCTCCTGCAATTTCCACCTCACATCTCCTTCTCTCCCCACTGCCCATCTCCAGGATTGCCTCTCCAGCTGGTTAATGCTCGTGCCTTGCTTTGATTTGCCCTCCTTCCATTGTAGCCTTAAAAATCTTCCCATCCCTCCTGTGTCTCTCCACCCCAGCCCACTCGCTCGCCTCTTCTCATCCCCAGCCACTGTTCCACCAGTGAATATGTCCAGGATGACAATTCTGCACTAGGAAAAGCAGGCAGCTGGCCAGGCAAGGACAAAGAACCAAAAATCCAAGACTTCTCTCTCTGGAATCATCTCATTGCCTGCCAGCAAGGAAAAAACCGAGGTCTTTTTGCTTACCAATTCTAACCTGTAAGCAAAAGAAAGGGGACCACAAGCAGAGCCAATGCTTATTTGGTGGTTGGGTGGGGAAGAAAAGCTGGAAAATCAAGTGTGGAGGAAGGGAAAGAAGCTGGAGCTTTGCGAAGAGGGAAGCTAATTAAGCTGAGACTGTCCTGCGACCTTATCTCGATGGGCTGAGTCCCCAAATGCACACGAGTGTTTGCTCTGCTCTGCCTCTTTCCTGGACTTCCTTGTTGCCTTGGGTGTTGTTCAAGGAGTTCTGGTCCTAAATCTCCTCTCTATTGGAGCTCTCTAGTGCTAAGGAGCAGGGATTCAATGAGGAGCTGTGAAGAGGGGATCAAGACAGCAACCCATGGAGAGCCTCATTTCCGAAAACTTGAGGCTGAGAGAGATTCAATAAAAACAAAAATAAACTCGATGGCACAGAGCAATGAGAGAACATCAGCTCCTTCCTTCCCTCGCTGGTCTGTGGGCTCGGAGCGGGCGCAGGGAATGACTCACTCGCCTCCACAATGGGAACGGGACAAAGCCGAAACTCTGCTGACTCAGGCGTGACTCCAGAGCCAGGGTTAATAACTGGCAGCCTCCTCTGGCTGGCCCAGCAGCCAATTCCCTCTGTCCCCACTCAAACCAAGCCTCTTTCATCAGCAGAGATGCCCGGTCACAGGAAATTATCAAAGATCCAAACGCTGGTGCTCAGCCCGAAACGCGGTGAAAAAAGCATCCCTGCCAAACCACGCTGGTGCTGGCCAGCCCTGTAATTTTCATGGAGAAGATCAAAACTCCGACTTTCCTATAGCTGAAATGCATGTTTAACAGTCACAGCTTTCTGCCTGTGGTTTTGCTTTCCTCCCATTATCTCTCAGGATATAACATATTGCTGATATCTCACTATCTCCCAAAGTTAAAAAGAAATGTTTCCTCCTCTTGTGAGCGGGAATGCCACGCTCTGTTCTTCTGTAATTTGTTTCAAAAGATGGAAACAAGCAAGTTTTTTTTTTGTTGTTGTTGTTTTTTTTTGTAACCAGGAGAATGTGATTTATGTTCTGGTGGCTGACAAGTAGGGAAAAGCTTTGCAAACAAGGCAAATGCAAACATGGCACCAACAGATGCAATGGACAGACACCCTTCGCTGGCTCCTTGCCTGTGATTTCTCTTTTAATGTGTTTTTATCTTGCCCTAGAGATATCTCTGCAGGGAAGTGGGAAAGGCTCAGACCTCCCAACTTTCTCTGGGTTGTTTAAGGATTCCTGCCCGTGCACAAGAGCCCAGAAAGAACAGTGAGTACAAATAACCCCAAATTCAGTGTTCTGTTTGATTTCCAGCCTGCTGCTGCTCAACTTTCTTATCATCAAGCCCCTGTGTGAGGAATTTCTACAAATTTTACTTCTTCCTGGGTTTAAGAACTCCACAGAGCAGAGGCAGACACAGCTCCAGTCCTACCTGGGCCCCATCTGCAGGAATCACTCTGCATATTTATGAAAAAAGCTTTGCATCTTCAAAAGGCTTTTCAAACAGCAAGTAATTAATCCTCCAACACCCTGAGAGGCAGGAAAGCGTTATTACCCCTGCTTTCAGGGGTGGGGAAATCAGAGGTGCTGAATGACAAAGAGATGTGCCCAAGGCCACCCAGGCAAGTGGCAACCTCACCTGGTTAGAGGCGGGGATGTGCAGAGGATGGTGGCAATTCTCACCTGGGGAAGCAGGGATGGAGGCATTTGTGGGGAGCCCCACAACCCCCCCCCCCCCCCAAACAAAA
>JANRGV010000059.1:4720222-4738426 GCA_024734035.1 Alethe castanea | reverse complement strand
CATGGCTGAGGAAACTGAGGGAGATGAAGTGGAAAATCCATTTAATAGGCAGAGCATGGAAAACGAAACGTTTTCCAGTCAAGAGCTCCACTAAAGGCTCCCAAAATGTTATTCCCGACCATGAGCTAACTGCTTGCAACCAAATCTCTGGAGATTTTGTGCTAAAGACATGCCAGAAATTAGGAGAGACTTTGAGGTTGGAGGGCAGTGTCCCATTCACCCAAAACCCAGCCCCACATTTCTGAAATATTCCACGTACTCAAAAAGAGTGGGGTTAGATTAGATTTTAGGAAGGAATTCTTTACTCTGAGAGACTGGCACAGAGAAGCTGTGGCTGCCCCATCCCTGGCAGTGATCAAGGATGGGTTGGACAGGGCTTGGAGGATCTGGGATCATGAAAAGTGTCCCTGGCCACGGCAGGGGGTGAAATGGGACAATTCTGTGACCCCCATGCTGGGTGGAGATGCAGCTCTCTCCCATCCATTAAGGTCCCAACCTCCATCCAGGCTGTCTGGGAATGATTGCTGGGCTCAGAGGGGCCTGCAAGAGCCAGGGCTGTAAACAAGTGACAAGACCACCCATTACAGGCAGGCTGGGCATGGCAAGGGGGGAGGAAAGCAGGGAGGGAGGGTCAGAGACCTCCCAGCATGGGTCACACTCCCTGCCCCATCCTCTGGGCTGCCTGGGCTTTGCTTTCCTGGGAGAGCAGCACAGGCACAGCCACTCTGCCCTGAGAAAGGGGCTCAGAGAGACCAGGGCAGAGGGCAAGGCAGGAGGAGCAGGGAATTCTGCAGAAAAAAAAAAAAAAAAAACGATTTGTCCTGCAGAGAGGAGTTCACAAACTCCCATTTCCCTTTGGACACCTCTCAGTGGGAGCATTACTCCTTCTGCTGAGTTAATGGGGACTCAGTCTCAAAATTTGTATCTGCTTAGTGATTGTAATGCAATGAGGGACACAGGAGAACTTCCAGGAAGAGAAATTAAGGATTTCTCCATGCCTGATTATCCCATCCTCCAACAAGGTGGCTTTGTGCTTCCAGGTAGCCCCAGGGAGGAGCTGGGTTGTGCTGGGACACTGAGGTGACAGATTTGGTGACAAATGTCCCTCAGGAGGGGGAGTGGCACCAGTGCTGAGTGACACCAGTGCTGAGTGACACCAGTGCTGAGTGCCTCAGTGCCCAGGGACAAAGCTGTCCCTTCTGCACTGGGCTGCTTTTGGGACCCTCTCTCACTTTTATCCCACACCTGCCCAAGCAGGAAGGTTGGGATCCCAACAGCTCTGACCCTGTGGCAGGCTGGAGTCACACATTTGCCCTAAAACTGTTCCTCAAGTCTTGATTCACAAGAGACAAGCCAGGACCAAAAAGCCATCAGCTCCTCGTGGAGATGCATGAACAGGAGCAAACCAAGAGCCAACACCCCACTCCCAGCCTCCTGCTGGGATTCTCAGGGTTAAACAGCTCAGTTGGCCTTAATTGACAGATTTCATTGACTCTTGTTCAACTCCATCAGCAGCAGGAGCAGCAAGCCACGTGCAGAGGGATGTGGATGCCAGATGGATTTTCCTGTGCCACTGGGGAGAGCTCCAGGGAGTCATCCTGGTCTTCCAAAGACCAGGAGGTCAACTGCTCTCAGGGGACTCCTGTGTGCTTTGTCCCAGCTCAGACTGGAGGCTGCCACAAAAATTGAAAGCATGCTGTGAAAAAAAAATAACCAGAGCTGGTGGAAAATTTTCCAGCACAGCATATTTTTCTGATGGAAAGTGTCACTTAGTCCAAGCCAAAACCATCTACTGGAACGTGCTGATTTTGGCAAAACTTGATTTAGAAGGAAAAAAAAAAAAAAAAAAAGCCCTTTTGATAAGTTTGAATTGTTTTTTTCCTTCTGGACTCTCATTTCTTTTAAATGGCATTATGGTAAAACACTGAGCAGGAGTGCAGCCAGGATGGGAAGCTTTGCTTGCCATGGAATGGGGACGTTTTGGATGAAGCCAGGCCAAAGTTTTCTTTTGAAATTTCCTTTCTGTGGAAGTTTTCAAATGACAGCCTCAAAGCAGAAGGAGAACTCCCTCTGAAACACCCAGCATCCCCACTCTGCCAACCCATCCTGCCTTAGTCATCCCCAGAGCTGCCCTTTGCAGCAGCCCTCACCCCAAACACAAATCACCTCCCTGTGCCTCTCCCCACAGCCCCCTCCAGGCTCTGATCCATCTGGGTTCACCCTCTGCTGGCTCTCATCCCAGCCTGTCCCTGGGTTAGGAGTTTTTTTGGGGGCTTGGGCCAGCCCTCCAAGCTGTGTGGGACCCAGAGCCCCATTCCAGCACCCCTCCCTCTGGATTCCCTGTCTGCTCCTCCTGCCTGACAGACGGATTTGCTCCCACCCTGCACCTGCCTGCCGTGCCCACCTCCTCCTCCTCCGTCTGCTGCTTGTGCCTTGCCACTCTCTAACAACTCCAGGGGAGGCTGGCTCAGAGAGCTCCTGTTCCTTTCAGATTTGGGGGCAAAAAAGAGGGAGAGAGAACACAGACTATTACATTTTTTAGCAGACATGACAATATGGACACAGCTCCTCCAGAACGTTGTGCATATTTTAAGACAAACTTTACCCCAAAAATGTCAGCCAGCTCTCCTGGTGGGAGGAGGAATGAAGGAATGAAAGGGTCCTCCAGGTTTGAAGCAGAACTTTTATCTTTGAAAAGCTGGAAACTCTGAGCACCTTCCCCAACACAGCATTGCCTGCTGCCTCCCCCAGGGGCTGGAGCGAGGATGGATGCTCCAAAATATCCCATTTCCCACAGGAGCAGCTCTGTCCTCCTTAAGGGGAGTGCCCAGGGTGGGGGAAATGCCTCTGGAGACAA
Source organism: Alethe castanea (assembly GCA_024734035.1). Lineage (NCBI taxonomy): Eukaryota > Metazoa > Chordata > Aves > Passeriformes > Muscicapidae > Alethe > Alethe castanea. Next base: position 4,735,569 of record JANRGV010000059.1, on the reverse strand, counting down.
AACACTGGAGGCAGAAGCAGGGAGGCCTGGAGGCTTTGCCCACAGAGGTTCTGGCCTCTCCATCCCTGGAGGTGCCCAAAATGAGGTTGGGACTTAGGGAGGCTGTCCCTGCCCATGGAATTAAATGTTTTGTAAGGTCCCTTCCAACCCAAAGCAGCTGTGACTCCATGCCTTGACCTCCCAAGCCAGGAGCATCACCTAGATGAGGAGGAACTGTGCAGAAAGAATCCCTGGGAGACAAAAACTCCTCCACACAAGGATGGGAGCAGCCTGGCTGAGGCTCCCCTTGGGGCTCCAGCACCTCTGGACGTGGCAGCTGGGCTGGGGCAGCTCAAATGACACTTGCTTGCCATCCCTGCTTGAGCTAAGAACTGCTCAGAGCCATCTTTACTTGTTGCTTAGGGACCAGAGTGACAGAGAGAACACAGCTGGATGCTTGGCTACCTAAGGAGATGGATGGGAGGTTATAAATAGCTAATGGCAAGAGGAAAGAGGACAAAATGTCCCATTTCCAATTTGGTAAAAAACTGACCAGAATAGTAGTGGAGGAAGACTTCCAGAAATAAGCACATGGATATTAAATGAATGGAAAATGAATTAAGAGAAGACAGGGAAAAGAGACTAAAAGGAGATTCTGAACCTGTTGGAACAGTAATTGTCCCATCCTGGAAAAAGAGTTTGTGTCCCCTGTGTGCCACAAATCATTATTGGAGGTAACTTCAGAGTGACAAGAGGCAGTGGAGAAGGAAGATAAGTGTGTAGATAAATGTCATTAACCCCTGTTAGTGCAGGGCTTAGGGAGTTCAAAGGCTCCAGCTGCAATGAAGGGTGGAGGTCTCAGGGACTGTGTCTGGCTTGTCTGTATAAACCCTGAGAGGAAGCAGTAAATAAACCACAAGTTTCTTCCAGGCTTGAGAACCTCCTGTTTGTGCTGGCTGTGACAGGCACAGGGAGCTCTCAGCAGATCAGGAAGGGGGAGAGGAGATCAGTCCAAGTGTGCCAAGGTGAGTTCTGCATCTGACCCACGGGGATGGAGCAAACAGAGCACAGAGGGTGAGAAGGATGTGCCCCCAAGGGAAAGGAAGAGCCTTCATTTTGGGGAGGGACACACCTTCCTCAGGAGATCCCATCAGAGAGAAACAACAGCCCTGAAAAGGAAAATAACAGGCTCTTCTCAGGGTGAGCTGAGAGGGAGCCCAGTGTGATCCCCATGGCTCTTCCCAGCCCTGTGGGACATCCAGCCCCAAAAAACTCTCAGACAAGGACTGGGATGTTTTGCTGTGGATGTCCCCAAGCCAAGGACTCAGACAGGGAAGCAACACAAAGCCCAAGAGGAAGAGGAAGTTTACAGCTGTCCTCAGAAAAGTCAGCGTGGCCCTTTCCTCTCAGAGCTCCCACATCCCTTGGGAAAGCACAAACTCATCTGCAAGTCTGCACAGAGCCCTCTGGGAGTCAGAACCTCGGGCTGACAACTCAGTGGCAAAGTGTGAATCCAAAGTAATTGCACTGTTTGCTCTGGGAATACTCCAGATACACTTGGCATAACAGAGAAGCACTCAGAATTCTCTCCTTGTAGCATCCACAAACGCCCTGTTCTTCACATCCCTAGGATTTTCCCTTCTCCCATGCCTTCTTTCTTCCCATTGCCCTGATTTTAGAAAAAGGCATTCGAGTTTCTGCCTTCACTCTCTGCCGGTGCAATGAAATCTTTTTATCCTCCAAGCCTGCCTTGCAGAGAGGGGGTTCTCTGGAGCACACAGGGTGGGCAGGGTCCCTTGGGCATCGAGACAAACGACCTGCAGGGTTAAACCATTTTAATTACCTGCAAGCAGAGCACCAGCCCAGGAATGGCCAATGTGCAGAGCAAGCCCTGCTGTCCCAGCAGGGCTGGGATGTCTCACCAGGCTCCTGCTGATCCTCTGGCAGATTAAATTCTTGGGTGAGAGCTGCCCTACAGTTTTATGGCAGTGGGGATAATTTCCCTGCACCCATGCTGGGGTTGGGGCCCCAGAGCTGTGCAACTGCAAATTTCCCACCTGGATGGCATCACTGGGAAATCCAAACAACTTCAGCAGGGTTTGAAGTTGTTGCTTTTCCACTCCTAACACAGCAGAGAGGCAGATAGATCCCTTGTCTCTATCTGTCCCCATCCCACCAAGCCCTTCCCAGCTCCCAGCAGTTCCCTGTGGCCACCTCATATCCCTGCATCTTCCTCAGGTGCCCACAGCAAACCCAAGGGAAGGAAAGTGGTGTTTGGGTGTGTTTATATGTGGGCAGAGGGGAGGGAAGGAGCAGCTCTTTCCCAAGGGACTCAGATGGGAGCAGCAGCTCTTCCCAAGCAGGCACAGCCATTGTGTGAAGGCATTAGGGCTCCTTCCCACCAGGAACTGTGCTGTCAAAAACTCCTGCTCGTGCCTAACTCCACAGGGCAGCTCAAGCTGATCCAGGGAATCCTCTCCCCTCCTTGGCTCCCTGCAGTCCCAGGGAAAGCCACAGCTGGGTCCCACAGGATCAGGGTCCCCACTCCTCCTGCTTCCCTCGCCCTGGTTCAGGGGAAGCCGCACCCTGACCTCTTCCAGCTCCGACTTGCTTTCCCAAATTGGGCCGGTTTTGGGCAGGACGTGCCCGGACCTGCCCCCTCCTCCCCGAGCCTTTGAAGGCAGCCACGTAGGCAGCTGCACCCTCAGACTTTGGTGGGGAAAAGCCACAAATCCCTGAGTCACCTGCCTCCAGCCTGTGGAGGTTCCTGGTCCCTCCCTCGGTGGGACAGACAGGCCAGGACAACAGGATTCCCTTCCCAAAAACTCCTGGGAAGGCTGCTATGACAGCTTTGGCAGCAGGAATTTGGACCTTAGGGTGGGAGAAAGGGAGGTTTTGTGCAGGATTTTGGACCTCAGGGTGGGAGAAGGGGAGGTTTTGTGCAGGATTTTGGACCTCAGGCTGGGAGAAGGGGAGGTTTTTTGCAGGATTTTGGACCTTAGGTTGGGAGAAGGGGAGGTTTTGTGCAGGATTTTGGACCTTAGGTTGGGAGAAGGGGAGGTTTTGTGCAGGATTTTGGACCTCAGGCTGGGAGAAGGGGAGGTTTTGTGCAGGATTTTGGACCTCACAAGGGAGAAGGGGAGGTTTTGTGCAGCCTGCTGTGAGAAGGGTGAAAGGGACAAGGGATGGGGGTTCCCAGATAACCAGAGCAGGAGGATAAGCCCCAAGTCAGGGGGGTCTGGTGTTCTTCAGCCTCAGCAAAGGAATCTGCCTGGCTGGGGGATTCCCTGTGCTCAGCACTGAGCCATTTCCCCTTTCCCAGAGAGCCCCTCTCCCTCTCAAACCCATTTCCATCCCATTCTCCCTCTCTCCTTCTCCCCCCAGTGCTGCCCACGGAGGGCTGAGGTGAGCTGGGTGTGGGGAGGGCACGGAGCAGGGTGTGTGCCCAGGCACATTTGGGGGAAGAGGAAACATGTGCTGTATTCTGAGCACACATGGCTGCTTCCAGGGCTCAGAACAAAACACTCCTGGATTTCTGCAGCCCCAAATCCCCCAGCAAGGCTTTTCTCAGCCAAAGGGACAATGGGGACCTGACATAAACAATCCCATAGGATCAGCACATGGATACCCAACCCAACCCCACTGCTGCCTCACCTCCCCCTCAGCCCAGCTGAGGCCAGCGAGACACAATGTGTAATTAGGTTAATGAGCTAAGCATGGATTTTAATTGGGATTCCCCGATTTACTGGTCTATCTCCTCCTTTTGTTTTACTGCTGGTGCAGGTTCCTAAAAGCTGCCCTTGCTGAAGGCCCCGATATTAGAAAGGTCTTACGGATCTTTAATTGTATTTAATCATCGAGGTAATTAATGATCCTTGAGCAAAATGGAGATTGCATCTAGAGTAGTTCCAGTCTTGCCCTTCAGCATCTGTTGTGTCTGGGCACAGGAATTCTGCAGGCACGCAGGAGAGGGGTTCACACAGAGCGAGACAAAAGGATGGAAGGGAGAGGAGAGGGAAGAGAAAGGGCTGGGGGGAAATAGAGCACGTTTGAAATGGAGAAGGAGCTGAGTGGAAGAGAGGGAAGTGGGGAAACAATGCCATTCCTTCTCCTCCAGACAGGAGCCATTCAATGCCACAGCCTGGGATGCTGGCTGGGGGGATGGCTGGCTGCTCCCTGTGTCCCCAAACTGGACAGCCCTGACCAGCACTCAGCACTCCCACGAGACAGCCACCTGCTCCTGCAGCTCCCCTTCTCCCCTCCTTGCTTCCCTCTGGCACCCTTCCACACCCCTTTTCTTCTCAGGGAGACATTCCCAAAGTTCAAAACCTTGAGCTGGAACAGGGCAGAGGGGGAGTGATGGGCAGCAAGTCCCAGCACGTCCCCTCTCTCCCAGGCCACAAACCCTGCACCTCCCATCCCTGCTCCCAACCCCTCCGCTTCTCCCAGAGCACAAACAAAGCCTGTCCAACCAGAAACGGGGCTGCCTGCTCCAACTTGCCCCACAAAGGCAGATTTAGTGAGAAATGTCACAGGCAAAGCAGCAGGGAATCAGTCCCTGTGTCTTGGGATGTGCCAGAGCTGTCCTGAGCACAGGGATGTGTGAGCAGGGAGCTGGAGGGGCTGTGCTGGCTTGTTGAGCAATGTCCCCTGGCTCCCAGCCCCAGTGACAAGGGACAGCTCAGCCCAGGAAAAGCACTGCCCTCCCCTCCTCCAGCCCCAGCCAGGCTGAGTGCAGCACAGTGGCACAAATTGCAGGTGAAGCAGTGCAGCCTGGTAGTGGGGTGATATTTGGGACTGCACGAGTCCTCCCCCAAGGAAAAAATCCAGCTGCCACAGCAGATCCACCCTTCTCATTCCTGTTCTGTCTGTGCTGGAGCACGAGTGAAAGGTGCTGGCATGGTGCTGGAATGAGCCTGCTTTTATTCTGTCACTGTAAATGAGCCCCAGCGTGGCTCAGATTGGGTCCAGATAAGCTCTGTGAGTTGGGACTTGCACAGAGGAGTTTTTGGGCTGGGCTGGCATTTCCAACTGCCCATAAACTGAGCTTGGGGCAGCCTGGAGCCAGGGTTTAGGGTTGGGGGCAGAGTTCCCCTTCAGATCCTGAAATCCCAGTTTTTCCTGGAAACCTGGGGCTCTGTTACCATGGGAAAGGCACCGTGCAGAGCCAGTCCTGACTGGGAATCTGCCCCTTCCCACTCTGGAACAAGCTGCCTTCCCAGGCAGGTTTCAGCTTGCTTGGGCCGTCAGCTTGGCAGATCTCATTTCTGGCGTTTTCTTCTCCTTTATTGCCTCCTTATCTGCCCCAGGGCTTGAGAGAGGGCTGCCTCCTCCTTTAGAGCATTAGCAAACCCTGCCAATTTTGCCCACTTGGAATATTTCATGCACAAGCCCTTCTTTCTCCCACGCTCTCTCCCTATCCACCTTCCCCATGCCGAGTCCAGCTGTGGCTCCTGGGGCAGCTCCTGGTGGCTCCAGGGGTGGCACAGCTCAGGTGGTGTCCCTGCTGCCTGGGCTTCACCCCTGCAGCCACAGCACCACGGAGCAAAGGGCACCACGAGATGCAGGGAGACACAGGGAGAGGCAGAGGAGAGGAGTGACACCCAAAAATGGGGCACATGGAGCCAGCACAAGGGGGGGACAGCAGGAGAGGGAGTCACAGGGATGAGCCTTGAAAAGGGGAATTGCAGTGAGGAGTAAAGGGCTGGAAGGTTGGGAAAGCCTGGCTGGGTTTGGTCCTGCTGCCACAAAACCCTCATGCTGGCAGAGCAGGGTCCAGCCTCCCTGGCAAGGCTGATCCCCACAGCCCCTGATCCTGGGAATGGCTAAGCTGATTGCAACAGCCCCGGAGATCTGCATCAAGCCTCTCCTCCCTCCCTGCACACAAGATCAGGCCGCCTGATTGTGTCATTTATTCCCCTGTAAACACAGCAGCCAAAGGGGAAACCCAGCCCAGAAATGAGAAACCTTCCTGGAGACACAGCTGGGCCAGGCAGGATGAGGCTCCCCAGCCTGACCTCACTTGTGCTGGAGCAACATCATCTACAGCCAGTGCCAGCTGGCAAAGACCCCTGGTGGGTCCATCCTGCCCCACAGGACCCCCAAAAAAGCACTTGGAATAGAACACAGGCAGCCCTTGTGCTTCAGGGCAGGAGCTGCCCCTTCCAGCATCTTCCCTGCTGCCACTACCAAGACCTTTCCCTGGGCTGAACGGCAGGCCAGAAGTCCAAAACCAAAATCTGCAGCAGTGGGGGTCCAATCCTGCTGCCTGCTTGCAGGGGTTGTGTTATATCCCACCAGGGAGTGACTTCCAACAGCTCCCAGCCTCCTGTGGGGATGCAGGCTGCTGGACTCCAGTATTCCTGCAGATCCCTCCCAGCTTGGGATATCCTGTGATTCCAGGAGTGTGACCTGGTGAGCAGCACAGCTGGGACCCCCCAGGGGCACTGAGAGCTGTCCCAGTGCCACCAAGCCCTGTGTCCTGCCTGGAGGAGATGCTGGGCAGTGCCAGCATCCACAGAGCTGGAGCATCCTGAGGAGCAGGGGAGGAGCAGGGACCTCACCCTGTGCCCCAGCTCAGTGCACCAGAGCCCCTCCAGCTGTTTGGGGAGCTCCCCCCAGCCTGGAGCTGTCCCTGGAGCTGTCCCTGGAGCTGTCCCTGGAGCTGCCAGCCTGGCTGTGCTGCCTTCTCCTGGGCTGGAGTGTGAGGCTGTGCTGGAGCTGCTCCCGAGGGTGATTTCCCTCTCATGCCAAGCAAAGCACTGGCTCTGTCTCAGTTCTGCCTTCCCCGGAGGAAGGGGAAGAGGCAGAGTGGAAAGCTCAGAGACAGCACACAGGCACCTGACTCACACTTCCCCTGTCTTTTCCCTTTCTCCCACCCTCCCACCACCTCTGGCTCTGCCTTTCTGGCACCTCTGCACACAACAGCATCGCTGTGCCGTGCCAGGAGCAGCAGCCTGACAAATTCGCAGCAGTGAAATTCAGTGTACAGGGAGCCAGGGGTGTGGGAAGGGGAGGGCAGGGGGGACTCACACTGCAGGAACACTTCCCTGCCACCCCTGCCTCGAAAGCTCTGCCCCTCACAAACACGAGTGCAAAGACTGGAAGCACCACAACAGGAGTTTTTAGCCACAAAACAGCAAAAAGCCCCCACTGTCCTTGCTTAGCACTGCCAGATGAGGAAGGATCAGACCAAAGCATGCACAGAGATTGTCTGAAAACTCTTCTTGATCCACTGCCTTTGTTTTTTTACAGAGGTGGAAACGGAGCAAAGGATTGCAGAGAGGCAGAGAAGTCACTGGCTGAATGCACAGCCTATGAAACCTCGCCAAGTCACTGAGAAACCTCTGAACACTGCTCAAATAGATTTTAAATGGAGTCCCAGGCCTTCCTACACTGAGGGTGATGAAGAATAAAATGAAATGAGAGCTTTTAATGCACACACTGAGGACAAACGACTTTTTAATTGATAATGCCAGGAACTGGAGCCAGGGGATTCATCAGCATGTTTTGGCACTTCTCAGGAGTGCAGGATTCCACCCAATCCTTGTGTTAAATGACACATTACCAGGAGCAGGAGTGCAAGAGGAGTGCAAGGACTCACAGCAGCTCAGAGAACTCCAGAAGCTGCTGCCAGAATTCATCTCTCAGAGGCCACCTATGGAGAGCAACTCCTGCAGTGCAGACAGCAGCTCCCAGCCAGGTCGTTTGGCTGGGATTGTCCCCTCAACACCACAGCTGTCCCAGGATTGTCCCCTCAACACCACAGCTGTCCCAGGCTGCTCTGGGCTGGCCTTGCCTGCTGTGAGCACAGGGGATGATGGTTCAGCTCCATCCCTGCCCTGTCTCAGCCCCAGCTTTTGGGATGCCCTTGTGCCCTGTCCACCCTGGCTGTGTGTTCTGCTCTCCATTCCCCTCAGGAAGCTCTTCCCAGCCTTGCTGTCACAGTTATGTGGCTCCTGGGACCATGTGGGAGCCCAGGCAAGGAGATAAATCTTGGAGAGGCAGTAATTACTTCTGTCAGATTAATAAATTAATAAACCTCCCATTTATTCTCCAGATTTAATTTCCAATCCTTGCGTTTTCACTTCCTGTCATGCAAACACACCACGGAAAAATATAGGAAGGCACAAGAGAAGGAAAGGGGAGAAGGAGGCTCCAAGGAAGAGCCACCTTCCCCACTGTGAAGCTGCTCAGCACCTCCAAGCCACTGAAACAGCTCCTAAAGTTGCAGAAAGGTGAGAGGAGGAGAGGAAACTCTGCCTGCACAACGAGCAGCCCCCCTTGATGGAAAAAGCCAGCTCACAGTGCAGACACCTTCATCTTGGCTCTCTGTCTGCACTCACTGCAAAGTCAATGAAGAGAAATTCCTAATTCAGGCACTCTGCATAAGAAATCCACCTTGGGCTGGTTAAATCTGGAAATGCCTATTTTTTCCCTTGGACATGAGGGAGTCTGGATGATTTGCTCCATTTTCCCCCTTTTGTTTCAAAGCAGGGTCTTGCAGGGAACTCTCTCACTGACCTGGGCAAGAGGGAGAGCTCTGCTCATCCAAAGACTTCCCCAACCTCTGCTAAAATCTCTTGTACAGAAAACCTCAGCCTCTGTTTTCTCAAGGAGCTGCTGAGAACCCATTTCAGGAGAGCCTTTTCTCTTCAGAAATGACTTCTGGAGTGCTGCTCTCCTTAGTGAGGGAGAACAAGGAGAACATCAGCTGAGCCTGCCTCCTCCTCCTTGGCACCACTGGTTTTTGCCCAGATTTCTGAGCAGAACTTGTCTTTCCCCTTCTCCCTTTGCAAATTCCCCCTCTGAGACGAGTGACACCAGGTGCAGATCAGATTTCGGATTCATCACTTAAAGATGATGCACTTTGGCCCAGTGCTCAGTCCAGCCTTGGTAAAATGATGCTTGGTGCCACCCCCTCCTGCCCTGCTGGACCAGTCTGAGGCAGAGGCAGTCAAAACCCAGCTGGGTTTGTTGCAGGGGAGGAGGAGCTGCAAGGACCTGCCCCTGTTTCCCAGCTCAGCAGAGCTCAAGTGGAGCATCCATGTAGAAATAATAAGAAGGGGAGGAAAATTAGGATCCTACTGTGGGCCATCAGGCCTTTTCCATTCCTTTCCCACTCATACATCCCTGGATGACCCTGGATTCCCTGCCTTGCTTGCAATTTCTTGCTGGCAAACACACAGGCAGGAGGACGAGAGGCTTCTTGCCAAAAAATAGGTGGTCAGGGCAGGAACAGGAGCAGAGACATTAGAGAAGCCAATAAAACCCAGCTCTCCTGCTCAAAGCATTCCTCTCCTGTGCATCCCACACAGCAGGACGCTCACCTGGGCAGGTGCAGGGCTAAGCCAGCGCTTTTCCTTGTTCTTTTGTGGAGGCAGAAAGCAAATCCCCCAAGGATGGCCGCAACGCATAGCCACATTCCGGGCGCAGAAGGTGAAAAAAAAAAAATTTAAAAAAAGCCAGAACAAAAGGCAGCAGCAGCTCCCTGGCCCCTCCCTGCAGATGTCTGCTGGCTGTGCCTAATCCCCCCGGGCAGGCAGTGTCACCCCCGGGGCACGGCGCTGTCCCCTCCCCGCACCCCGCCCTAAGGGGGGTCACTGGGGCCGGGGGGTCCCGTCCCCGCTCGCCCAGAGCAGGAACAAAGCGCCGGGGCCGGGAATTCAGCAGCATTTCCATGCTAATGAGCGCTCCCGGCTCCGTCCTGCCGCCCGTGGCAAATTGGAGCGAAAATCCCGGCTTGAGAGGATGCAACTTTTATGTCCGATGAGCGTCGCTGGGCTCCGACACCAATCCTCTCCCTCGGTTTATTTTTAATTGACTCCCACTAAGCCGGAGTGCATTTTCATCCGTTCCAAATGGAGCAGCTGTTGAAACTGAAAATCAGCAGCAGAAAGTGCGGACGTTTCTATTTTGCGGTGTTCACTCCTCAGCGCTCCATTTCCAAACCTCAGCAGCCTGCCCAGAACAAAGGATGCCTTGGTGCAGAGCATTAACCCCATCCTGAAACCTCCGAATCCCCATCCTAGCAATCCTCACATTCCACCCTGAAACCCTCACATTCCACCCTGAAACCCTCACATTCCATCCTGAAACCGCTGCCTTCTCATCCTGCATCCCTCATGTCCTCATCCTGCACCCCTGACATCCTCATCCTGTATCCCTTTGTATCCCCAAACTTCCACCCCTGCATCCCAATCCTGCATCCCTGACCTCCCCATCCTGAATTCCTCCTGTGCCATCCTGTAGCATTCACATCCCCATCCTAAACCCTCTTATATCCCCATCCTGCACCCCTAACATCCCATCCTGCATCTCTCATATCCCCATTTTGCAAAATCTGTATCCCTACCCTGCATTCTCATCTTCCATTGCTCACTTCCCTATCCTTCATTCCTCAAATCCTCATCCTGCACCCCTCAAACCTTTCAACCCCTGCATCCCTTTTCTGCAATCCCCATCTTGCATCCCCTCCATCCTCATCCTTCAAAACCTGCATCCCCAACCTGCATCCTTCATATCTCCATCCTGCAGTGCCAGGTTTGTGGATTTTTTTTTAATTGTCCCTCCCTGGATCCTGCACTGAGTGCCACCAGCACGGTGACAACGTGCAGTGCAAGGTGAGCCTGGAAAAGCTGGTGGCACTCGGTGCAGGATCCAGGGAGGGATAATAATCCACAGACCTGGCACTGCAGGATGGAGGTGTGAAGGATGCAAGTTGGGGATGCAGGTTTTGAAGGATGAATATGGAAGGGATGCAATTTGGGGGTGCAGGGGTTCCTAACACCTTCAATCAGCAGGGTCAGCACAGTTCTCCTGTGCACAACCGACCCCACACAAACCCCAGCAGCTCAGACAAGCCCTGGCAAGGCTCTGGCCCCTGGGGTGGACAGCTGGACACCAGGAGCTCATCCCAAGGCGGGGATTTAGCAGGCAGGATGTTGGGATCAGGCACCAGAGCTGACAGGCTGGGGCTTGGTCCTGCTCACAAATAAGCTGTGCCCTCCTCCACAAGGCAAACACCAGCTGGCCAAGCCGTGGCCATCCCACTGCTGAGTCCCAGGGGATGTTAATGCACAGACCTGGCACTGCACAGTGCCCTGGAGAGCCCTGGCCATTGCCAAATCCCTGCACCAAGCCAGAGTCAACATGGAAATGCTGCAGATGGGAAATGAATGCTGCCTGGGAGCTGGGATAGGATCCCTCAAGCAGGGATTGAGCTGTGGGCTCTGAGGACACCCAGAACCCACTCCCTGCAAAGAGGGGAACAGCCAGCTCCCAGGGGTGTGTGCCAGTGTTTTTGCAGGTAGCCTGGCCATGGATCCAGCTGCTGGAGAGGTTTCTGTACATGGCAGGAGTTGCTAATGGGGGAATAAAAGCTCAGCTTCCCTCCCTCCCTCAGCAGTTGGCAGCAGGGTTTCTACAGGAGCAGCTGTCCAGGGCCTGGATCCCTAATCCCAACAAAGCCAGAGGGAAGCTGGACCCTGTGTAGGAAGGATATCCTCCTCCCCTTGTCTTCCTTGGAGAGCAGAATCCAACCCCAAGAAGGAGCAGGAGAGGGGGAGTGGATACAGGTAACACTTTGCTGGCACATGCCAGCAGGGTTTGCTCTGTAAATAGTATTTCACACCGGGGCCATGCTGAGTGCCAGTCAGTTCAGGTGCTTTGGCATCTATGAGGTTTGCTGGGAGCTGAGGTGTTCAGAAAATCTGTCACTGACCAGTGTGCTCCAATCTTAAAATAATTGATTAATTAAAAGCTGACCCTGAGCTTTTATTTGAAGGTCTGTTCCTAGCTCTAAACCCCAAAAAAGCCATTTTTATCTTTTGCCAACCAAACAAATCCAGCTTCAGACCTCTGATTAAATATTAACAACTTTGCACAGACCACAAGCAAGCTCCACAGCTATTTATTGCTCCAAAGGCAGCTGCAGCAAGAAACACAGAACAAAACAAACAAAAACCAGCCAGGAACGAACGGTGTCATCCACACCAACAAGTTTCCCTTGTGTGCTTGAGTCAGCTCGGAGCCAGGGGGCATTTCAAGCATGTTTCACTGGGCTCAGAGCTGGGGGAGCTGGTGCTGCTGCAGCTCTCCCAGCTCCAGATGCTGCCCAGCACCCCTTTCTGGAGTGCTCCACGTGCTGTGCTGTCAGTGGTCCTCACTTTGGATCCCACTGCAAAACCCCTGTGATGCCTGAAGGGCTCTGTGAGGGTGAGCTGGTCACTGGCTGGGTTTGTCAGCCTTTCATCCCCGTTTCCAAGCCCAGTTTGGGGCTGGCAGTGACATTTAGGGACACAGGGGTGAGATGAGGGTGTGCAGCAGGCACTGAGCCCACCAGCAGCCACGGGGTCAATGTTTGTCCCTGTGCAGCCACAGCCAGAGCCAGGTGAGGGACACCACTGGAACCAAGGTCAAAACAACATCCCTGTACCCAAAGTGTGACCCCCTTTGTACACCCCATACATCCATCAAAGCTTTTCCCCGGTATCATTCCATCCCCTGGAGCAACAGCACAAAAGGGGATTGTTCCCCATTGTACTGCCAGTCATTATTGGAAATAAAAAAGCAGCTGTGCCTGTGTTTGGGCGCTGAGCCAGGCTGGGATCCCCCTCCCCACCTGATTTCCCAGGCACGGGCTCAGGTTTCTGACGCACAGGATCAAATAACCCATCACTCAGGGCAAGATATTATCCCCCATTACCAATTCCATGCAAACAGCTCTGCTCCTGCCAGGATTAAAAGCCAATTAGAGAACCTTGCTTTTCAAGGGGAGAGGAAGATGAGAGGAGGGGTTCTTGTGGGGTTTTTGTTGGTGTCTGGCTGGTAGGAAATATCCCCCAGAAGGACTATTGATGAGTTCTTTTCAGATCACATTGATTTTGCTCAGAACCATTTGGGACTCATGTCTCCAGAGGAAAAAAGAGAAACACAAAGAGGACAACAACAAAATCCCCACAAGCCATATCCTAAAAAGGAAAAAAAAAAGAAATTTTATTTGCAGGAGGATCAATGGTGTTTGCTGAAGTCAGCAATTGGTGTTTTGGGTTTCGAAGCTTTCTCAGGGCAAGGAAGCTTTACTCTCAAGGTGAAGAGCAAGCTCATAAATCTGGGAGAAGCTTCAAGCCCAGGATCTGCTGATTCCCCACTGCAGGGAGGGCAGAGCCTGCAGGAAAAGGGCATTTGCTCTGCAGACAAGGAGCAGGATGAGCGCCTGTAAATCGCTGCTCACGAGGGAACAGGTGACATTCAGCCCTGCTGCACTCAGGTCTGGGATAAAGGGGAGCACAAAGGTGACTTTAAGCCAGCTCTGCACTCACAAGGGCCATGTGAGCACCTGGTTCCTTATCTCAGCTCCCAGTGCAAGCCTCAGGTCTGATGCTGGGAAAACAAAGTTTGTCTTCAACACTTGACCCCAAAGTCTAGAATCATGGAATGGGTTGGAAGGGAACTAAAAGATCAACCTCTCACTCCTCTGCCACGGACAGGGATAATTTCCAGGGTGCTCCAAGCCCTATCCAACCTGAAATGCCTCCCATTGGAGGCCCTGGGAGCAGATGTGTCCAGGGCAGGGGGAAAGCCAGAGATGGGCTTTCTCCAGCTGGGACTGCAGCCAGCACAGCCAGACTCCACCACAAAAGTGCACAGGGAGAAATCACCCCATCGATCCCGCTCACCCGGGTTTAGGAGGAACAAACAAAAAGCCTCGTCAGCAAAACCCCCAGACTGCCTTTGCAGCAAGTGTCCTGCCCAAAAGGAGCCTGGCTTTAGCATCACAGCATCATCAGGGTTGGAAAAGCCCTCCAAGCCCAATCTTTGCCCAAACTCCCCCTTATCACTAAAGCACAGAGCTTCCCCCATGTGCTCCTGCTGCTCCCCTGCCCCTCTCACGCTGCTCCCAGCCCCAGGAGCCCCAGTTTGGAAGCAGCTCCTGCCAGCCCTGCCACTCTGGTGCCAGGGGAAGGGGGAGCAGGGCTGTGGAGCTCTTGCCAGTGTTTAACAGACCCACCCGCCTCGGCAGGCAGGTATGTGACCCCTCAAGGTCCCCTGCAGACCTGAATTATCTCTGGTTTCTATCAGGATGCTAAACCAGCACAAAAACATGTCTGTCTTTCTGTCAATCTGTCACTTCGCATTCGCTTCACTCTCCTCTGTCAAACATTAGCCCAGATCTCACTGTCAACGAGCAGATATTTATTTGTTGTTTCCTCTTTTGTTTGCTTTTTTTTTCCAGGTCATTTCCACTCGAGATACACCCAGGCAGGCAGAGCCATATGAACACAAATAGGAGGACATAATTTTCACTCCATTCCAGGCTTTTTTTACTGGAAACACTGGGAGTAACTCGCTCTGACAAGTGACTCTTTGCATTAAAACCAAGCTGCCAGGCTCCTTTTGGGCACACACCTGGGCAAGGTGAGGGGATCTGGCTGGGCAGAGATGATCTGGAAGGTCTTTCCAACCCAAACCAGTCTGGCATTCCATGGGAATGGCTCCAGGGCTGGAGGAGAGGCAGAGCCCCCTGCCAGAGCATCCTCCGTGCTTGTGGCCATGCCAGGGGGGCAGGAGAGCTGCCAGACCTCACCTGAACAGATCCAGAACTCACCTGAACACATCTAGAACTCATCTGTACAGCCCAAACCTCACCTGAACAGATCTAGACCTCACCTGAACAGCCCAAATCCTCACCTGAAAGCTCCAGACATCACCTGAACAGATTCAGATCTCACCTGAACAGATCCAGAACTCACCTGCACAGCCCAAACCCTCACCTGTAAAGCCCAAACCTCACGTGAACAGATCCAGAACTCACCTGCATAGATCTAGAACTCACCTGTACAGCCCAAACCTCACCTGAACAGATCTAGACCTCACCTGAACAGCCCCAACCCTCACTTGAACACCTCCAGACCTCACCTGAACAACCCAAACCCTCACCTGCACAGCCCCAGGCCTCACCTGGCCACTGCCACACACCTGGATGGATGGGAGACCCAGCCTGGAGGGGAAGGGAGAGGCAGAGAGCAGGAGGAGCCTGGGGACAGCACAGCCCTAAAGGGGGGACACAGGGAGGAGCCAGCAGGATCCCCTCCTTCTCCCCTCCATTTCTGCCCAGGATAGAAAAAAAAAAAAAGAACATTTTTTCCTGCCTGGATTCTTTTTCCCGGCGTCCCCCAGCCCATCTCAAGCCACCCCATCTCCATGGCAACGGGCCGATGGAACAGATGGGCCTGGAAGGCAAATCCCCCTTGGAGGAGAATGCTCAGGGCCACAGGCCTTGGGGACAGGGGCAGGGACAGGGACAGGGACAGGGACAGGGACAGGGACAGGGACAGGGACAGGGACAGGGACAGGGACAGGGACAG
>JANRGV010000059.1:4691662-4701935 GCA_024734035.1 Alethe castanea | reverse complement strand
GGTTGGGATGGGGCTGGGATGGGGCTGGGATGGGATTGGGATGGGGCTGGGATGAGGTTGGGATGGGGCTGGGATGGGGCTGGGATGGGGCTGGGATGGGATTGGGATGGGATGGGGTTGAGATGGGGTTGGGATGGGATTGGGATGAGGTTGGAACTGGCACAACTCCTCTGGATGGGATCCTCCCTGGCGAGCTGATGCACATCCTTCCCCAGGGTGGAACAGTTCCTGGAGTCAGGCCTGTCCAAATCTTTCTGAAGCAGCTCCTGTCTGCTGTGGAATGAGCACAGAGCCAGGGCTGGGCTGATGGATGGCCCCCAGGGGAGCCAGGAATTCCCCCAGTGCCTTCCCAAGCAGTGGCCTCTTCCCAGTGGCTCCCTGCCGCTGGAAAGCTCAGTGGGGACGGACACCTTCTCAGAGATTTTCACAGCTATAACTACCAGAAAGTCTTGGAAGGAGGGGAGGAGGAGCGGGGGGGAGGGATTGCTCTTAAAGCATTCCTCGGTAGGGATTTTCAGCTGCTTTTGTTTGCTGCAGAGCCCACAGCAGAGAGCTGTCACTCGGAGCTGGGAGCGCCTCTGACACTGCTGTCTGAGCCGTGTACCTGGGGTGTATTTGCTGCAGTGCTGATTACATTAACTCCCGTGTTTATAAACATTTGGAATCAGCGCAGAAGGCTGCGCTCGATGGAATTTTAAAGCCGGCATCGGTTTTAGTTTTGCTTTTTCATCTGTAAACACACATAATGCAGCCAGCAGTGGGGGATCAGAGGTGCAAAGGGTTTCCGTGCTTGGCTTCACTTCTGAGCTCTGCTGCTGCAGCCTCCTCCATGAACTCACATTTACACAGCACACATGCCCTGCACAGGCAGCTCACACTCCCTCAGACCTCCATGCACCATCCCATTTTAAAAGGCAATTCAGCACTGATAGTCGTTCTTGCCCTGCTGTTCTCTGGATAGGGCCAGCAGTTAGAGGAGGAATTAAGTCTGAACTGGGGAGAAAATTGCCTGCCAGTTAATGGGAGCTGATGTGAGCTGCGATCGGGCTGCAAACAGCAGTGGGGGATTTTTCTGAGCCCCTCTGCTGAAGGGTTTGTAAGAGCCTGGCTGCTGTGCTGTCTGAGTGCCTTAACCCTGGCAATCCCCACAGCACCCCCTTGTGAGGCAGGAATTAAACCGTAATCCTCATTGTACATGGAGAAGAGAAGCCCGGGGGGATTAGGAATCCCAGCCCTGCAGGAAGCAGGATGAGTTCTGCTAGGGATTTCCAGTGGGAAGCAGCTGGAATTGCAAGGCTGGTGGGCTTGGGGGGCACCCACGGTTTGGAAATGTCCCACAAGGGCTGGAGTGAGTGGCTTTCAGTCCAGCCAGCCACATGCTGGGGAGGAATTCGGGCTGGAATTTGGGGTCTTGCTTTCAATCCAGCCAGCCACCCGCTGGGAAGGAATTTGGGCTGGAATTTGGGGTTTTGCATGGATAAAAGTGATGCAAACAACAACCGTGGCCGGCTCAGACCACTGGCCCGAGGTTTGGCCAGCAGTGCTTTGTGTGGGCTCTGTGTCAGCCTGTTCCCATCAGCAGAGAATAATTCCACCATCAAAGCTATGAAATGCCTGAGAGAAGGAGCTGCTGCCTTCCCAGAAGGAGCTGATGGGGAAGGAGGGATGAGAAGGTCTCTCTTCCATGCACACAAAGCGCTGGGGATGGGTTTGCAGCCCAGGGAGAGCCAGAGGCAGGCAGGAGATGAGGCACAGCACCCACAGGGACCCCGTGGCACAGGGAAAGGGAAAGCAGAGCAGAAATAAGGGATGAAGTCAGCAGGAACACTTCAAAGGGCATTGCTGATGAGGTCCGGCAAGGGGAATTCTCTCTCAGCTCCATGATCTGAACCGAGGCACGGCCCCAGCTCCTTCAGAGCCGGCTGCTATTAGAAAATAACATTTATTATTGAGCAGTGCTGTGCCCTGCCATCCCCAGGGCCCTGGCAGTGCCCATGCAGGGAAAGCAGGGCACAGAGTCCCAAAGCAGCCTCCTGACAGAGGGTGTCAGGAGCTGCTGTGCAGCCATCCATGAGGATTTCTCCTGCCCTGCAAATTCACTGACACGCTCTGCTTCGCGTTTGAATCGGGATCAGGACTTGCTGCAAATTTACAAGTGGAAATAAGCCTTTTGCTTTTAGTGGTTGGACAAATAGGCTTCTCTTCCTGCATAAGCTCCTCTGGGTCACACAGGGCCTGTCTCACAGCAGCTGCCGTGGCAGTGGCACGAGAGGGTGAATTTGATGCAGTGATCAGTGAGCTGTGCTCCTGCAGCCGTCCCAAATGTGAGGGGCACATTGCCACCAGCAGGGTAAAGCCACTGTCACCCTCTGGAGACCTTGAAGTTGGATCAGATCCATGTCAAGGTGTAATTCTGCAGCAACTCCAATGCATTAGGCAAATCCATGCCAGACGTGGGAATTTTTGGTGTAATCCTGGAGTGAGCTGAGCCCCAGTGACAGGGAAGGGACTGCCCCACTCAATCCTTGCCATTGTTTCTGAGGCACATCCAGCAAAGATTATCTTTCATCTTCCTTTCTTTCATTAATGTCTGGCTGTCCCAAAAAAGCCAGGACCCTCTGCCCCATCCACCAGGCCAGGTGGGACACAGGAATCAGCACATTCCAGAGATGCTGATTTGTCATCCCCGAGGCTGTCAGCTTTGATAAGCAGAGATGTGAATGCTAAAGGCTGAGTTTACCTTGCCTGCATCCATGGATCTCCTGTGGAGGTTTCCTGTGCACGTTCCTCCTGCAGCCCAGGAAGGGAAGGGGTTTTACTGTGAACAATGCAGAGTGAGCCCAGAGTAATCCCCCTCCCAGCCTGGTTTGTAAATGCCAGCCAGGCCTGCCTGGTGTCTATTCAGAGGGATTTTGCTGCAGTCTGAGGAGTTAGCAATGGGAATTTGGAGGGACTCCAAGGGGAGGGTTTCTGCAGAGGGGGCAGTGGGGTGAGGTGACTGCTCTGTCCCAGAGGACAAACCTCTCCTCACTGGCTCGTTGTGGGGTTTGTTCCCCTCTATCCTTGAGTTTGTGCTTTCTTCTGCAGATGCTGGGGAGGAGGTCACCTAGGAAATCATGAAACCTTTCCAGAGGCTCTGGAAGGCTTTGCCCATCTCCCTGGGAGGGCTCATCCTCATCCTCATCCTCATCCTCATCCTCATCCTCATCCTCATCCTCATCCATCATCCCTTTAGGCAAGGCTCCCCAAACTTTCCACCAGCCAAAGAAACAGCCTCTGCTCCTAACTCCTGTTTGCTCTTTGGGTTTATTTGTGATGGAAAAACGTAAATACTGGGGAAAAAAAACCCAAAAAAAAACAACAACAAAAAAACAACAGTGGATCGTGGTACTCTAGAGCCTTCCCATGAGGAAGAAGGCTCTGGATTTTGGGGAGCCAAATTTATTTGCCCTCTCTCCTGAGTGTGACTCTGTTTCCATGTGCCATGAGCCCCTGCCAGCCTGGGCACTCACCAAGAGCTGTAAAGTGACTTAATGAGTCATCTCTTCCCGAGCGGGGACAAAAAAATGTCACATTAAATTTCTGTTTGCAAATTTTTCAGATGCGTGGCTCCAGCTCTCTGACACAAAATGAGCTCACAGTGGAAACTGTCTGCAGGGCTGCATTTCCATGGGGTTTTGGTGGGGGTTTGGTGACGTTTCTGGGTTCCAAATGCCATTCTCACAGGGGGACAGCTAAGCCAGCACCTACACAGAGTTTGCTGGTGGTAAAGTTCAATGTTTTCTACAGATTTGTGGCAAGGAGAAAAATTTTAGCAGCAAGAAGAGACCCCTGAGTTCAGCCTGTGTTTTTGACACCTTTTTTCCCATGGAGTTTCCTGTGGGAAACTCCATGTGGAGTTTCCTGTGTTCAAGGCCAAGGTTGGGCTTGGTCACATTTTATTTTAACCTGATGCAAACAATTGGGACAAGAATTCATATCTCCCAATGCCTGTCCATGGTATTTATTCTGTGTCCAGATTTAAGGCTGAGCCTTCATCACCTCCTGCCTCAGTTTACCACCAAACACGGGAAGTTTGGAGGCCAAAAACCTTTCAGCCATTTCACTCAGAGCTGGGATAAATGAGTAACAGGTTCCATCTGGAGCATTATGGGGATATCACTCTGTGCTGAGTGTCTCAGGTGAAGTGTTGGAGATGGATAATGGCAGGGACAAGCTCTTAAGGGCTTTTTCTCCTTCTGTGGGCAGCAAAAGTCTCTTTCCTCTTCCAAGATAACCTGAGAGGAGCAGGACTGTGGGCTCACTCCATTTGTAAAGTGATTCTTTTCAATGTATTTAAATACTTTTACAGCCTCTGTTAATGAAACTTTGGTGACCCTGGGGCTCCTGAGGGAATCCATCTGCATCTAAGTGATGGAAAATGAACTCGTTAATGGCTGGGCCCTGCTTGGTCAATATGGGATATCGATTCCTGGTGATGAAGGGCTGGATGGGAAGGGGCTGGGCTAAATGGGCTTTTTCCTGGGGATGAGCAGGGCTGGGTGGGCAGTGATTGATGGAGGATAGCTGGGAAAACACCTCATTTTCCCTGCTAACTGCAGGGATTTAGGAGGGCCTGCCAAGCTGAGGTCGTGGTGCCTGAAGGGCAGTTTGAGATCTGACTCAATCTCTGTTTTCTGCTCCTGCACTGCCCCAGGGGGCTCCTCACCCAACTTTGAGAAAAACTTTGGATGTCCCAGCTTCCCCCTCTCTGAAGGAGAGATGTCTCTCTCCCAACAAATCTAATTTCCTCCTGTCACAGCTGATTCAGCAGGGGCAGGGAGATCAGATCTGGACCAGGCAGGAGATAAAGTCTGGCGCCTCCAGACAGCCAAGGAAAGCTGTGCTCTGGGGGCCTGGCTCCCCTGGGAAGTGCTCTGAGAGTTTGGAATGTTTCTCATCACCTGATGGGAGTTATCTTGGGGGAAGGGCTTTTGGGCTAACAAACTCCCCTGAAGTCTTTTTCTTGCTGCCTGTCATTGAGGGGGGAAAAAAGGGAGATAATCATACCTGGAAATTTGGGAATCTGCTGCAGGAAATGGGAATTCCCTGCGTGGCTGTGCCAACACATTGCACAGTGGGAAAGGAATGAGATGGGGGAGGGATAACAGGTTAGAAGAGGGAATGGGGAACAAAAACCATATTTTTGGTGCATTTGGGGTGCATTACCCCTATAAACACTGGCAAAAAATGTTGTTGGGTCATTAAAGAGCACTGATCCAGCCTTTCATTTCTCCCACAGGGCAAAACATGGCCCAGGTTGCTGGGAACAGAGCCCCAGACAGAGTGGATTGGTCGTGTTCTGCTGTTATCCACGGGATGGTGCTGATTTTCATCACAGCGAGATCAGAACTGCAGGGCTTCACTCAGGGTCCCTCTGCTCTGCCCCAGGGGGATCCCCCTCGTTTAATGGGCCTGCAGGGAAGAAAGGCAAGTTTGGAAAAGTCAGCAGAACCTTTCAGGCTCTGGAGCAGCGCTGGATGCCCACCAAGGGCTTTGGGAGGTGCAGTGGGCAGAGCTGAGCAGTTTTAGGGGGTTGGGTGGTGCTGTGGCCTCAGGGATTCCCACATGCCCTGGGTCAGACCCTGAGCTGGCAAAAGCTGGAGAACTGGGCTGATTTCTGGCCAGGGAAGATCAGCTGCAGCAGGCCCACAGGAGAGCACTTACTCTGCTCCCTCTCCTCTCTCTCCACTTGCCTTCAGTCACTAAAATCTGCTTCATTAACAAACTCTCCCTAATCACTGCTCCTGAGCAGCCGAGCACTCTCCCCACTGGGGCTCTGAGTGGAGCTCCTTCCCAAGGATTTTTCCAGACAATAAAACACACACTTTAATGACTTTGCTTCTCCTTAGCCAGTTGTTGGAGGAGGTGGAGCAGTGGCTGTGCACAGGGGCTGAATGTTAGCTGTGAATCTGCTGACATCCTGAGCAGCCACACATCTTCCTTCCCTGGAAAGGGGTTGGTCTTTTAGGGGGAAAAAAAAAAAAAAAAAGGAAATTTGAGTCAGTGAGTTGGTGGAGGTGATGCTCCAGCTTTTAGGGCTGTCATGGAAGAAGCATAAGGGTCTTTAAGGATTTCAATTTTGTATCTTCAAAGGAAAAACTCTTCCAGAAAATGCTAATCTGGAAGCGATTATATTGTGGCTGATGAGGGAGGCATGGAAAGAGCAGATCAGGGCTCAGGATTTGTGCTCAGCACCCCGGGGGTGCCAGAGCCCCTCTCCCAGCCCCGATCCCACACTCAGAGCATCAGCAGAGCTGTTCTATTCCCATCCTGGCATGGAGCCACCTGTGTGAGACGTCAGAGTCTCCCCCTCAGCACCCCTTCCAGCAGCACCTTTGCTGGGGGAGCAGCCCAGCCAGCCTCACAGCCCGTGGGTGGTTTGTTTTCCATCCTCCCCACCCTCCCGGCGAGCAGGACGCCTCTTTTTCTCCCCTTGCATGCACAGAAATAGCTCGTGCTTGTCGTAAATCACCTCGGCTGCAGATGGTGAGTCACTGGTTGAGCAAAGGAGAGACCCTTTTCTGGGGCTGGGAGGAAGAGTGGATGTTTCAATAAATCATTGGGAATCAGCAGCAAAGAGCTTCCCTTGGGTCTGAGGAGAAAACCTGGCTGCCCCCACCTTTGTCCCCATGTCCCTGGCGTAAATCACAGATTTCAGTGTCATGAGTGGGGACACCTGATCCTCATCCTCATCTTCATCCTCATCCCTCATCCCTCATCCTCCATCCCTCATCCCTCATCCTCTCCCCTCATCCTCCATCCCTCATCCCTCATCCTCTCCCCTCATCCTCATCCTCACCCTCCATCCCTTACCCCTCACCCCTCATCCCTCTCCCTTCATCCCTCATCCCTCTCCCCTAATCTCTCCATCCCTCACCCCTCATCCCTCCATCCCTTATCCCTCTCCCCTCACCCCAAACCCTTCCCTGCAGCCTGCTGGCTGCAGTGCCCTGCCCAGGACAGAGCAGAGGATGCTGTGAGAGCTGCCAGGGACAGGGACAGACCTGGGGCCGTTCCTGTGCCCTCAACACTCGTCCCTCGTCCCTCTCCTGCAGCCTCTCCGGGAAGGAAGAGACATCGATGGCTCTCGAGGCAGAGACTCCGCAAAAGCCGAGCAGATGAAGGGTTTGCCATCTGTGAACGAGTTGTTCTGATTGAATTAGAGAACATTTAACATTTACAGATAATTAGGAACAGCCACCCATTACAAAGGCAGCGGAGGGAAGGGGAGCTTTTGAAAGGAATTGGAAGCTCCTTGACACATCAGCCAGGGGAGCTTTTCAGCCACAACTTCTGAGCCTTTCCAGATGCTTTGTGCTCCTTACGTCCCGAATCCTGGGAGCTGAGAATCTCTCCCTGTCTCCCTTCTGTCCTCTCCATTACTTTTGAACTGCCTTTTGCCTTTTTCTCCTAGCCAGGGCTCAGCCAGCTCCTTTCTGGGAGGTTTTAGCAGGGTTTCCTCTTTGTGGCCATCAGCTGTGAAGCAAAAGGGAAACAAATTTGCTTTTCTGCTCCATTACTGTCCCAATTCCTTTGCTCTGGAGCTGGGCTTTGCAGCCATGGGGAGGGACAGGCCTGAATGCAGAGGCTCCTGTGCTATCCTGACCTCTGCAGGAGAGACCTGGACCTAGAGCTGGTTAATATTTTATTCAACCTCTATTACAGAGCAAGATAAATATCTTTATAATAGAAAAAAAATCAAAAATGTTGTTGCAGATTAAAAAAAAATAGTGGAAGATGTAAAATACTCTCCTTTATGCTCAAAAATGCATTCTCCTCTTTTTATCCTTGCACTTCCTTAATATGTTTTTACATCAACAGTATTAAGAAAAGCACGTTTGCCATCCTTTTCTTTTGAGCGCCAAAGAAGCTCAAATTCCCCAAAACACAAAAAGAGATGATTTCCATCCCAAATTTCCTCTGAAAAAGAGCTGGCATTTCTCGAGCAGCTCGAGCAGTAATTGCCTCGCAGCAGTGCTGGTAATTTCCCCGCATCTGCTGCAGAGAGATACCCAAGGGGTGAAGCTGTAAAGCTGCAGCTGCCCTTGGCTGGAAGGAGCCTCAGTGATGGTTTTTGGGCAGCGCATCCAAGGCTTGGCCTCTGCTCCCAGAGCCGGGGGCAATTCCAGGAGCAGAGCCCTGGGATCCCAATGGGGTTGCTGTGCCTGGCAGGGGAGGGAACCCAGGGAAGGAAGAGGTTCGTGTTTGCATGGTGTTTTCTAAGAAGGAAATGAATGCTTAGAGAAGTTCTGGAGGTGTTCAAATCCAGGCTGGACAGAGCTTGGAGCAACCTGGGACAGGGGGTGGAACAAAAAGATCTTTAAGCTCCCTTCCAACCCCACCTATTCCGAAAGTCTGTGAAATGGCAAACCGAGGTTTTTCCCACCAAAAAACTCTCGGGAATCCTGTCTGGGACAGTGATGGCGACACGGGCACAGCTCGTGGCCGGTCCCCGTCCCCCCGCTCCCCGGCTGTCCCCAGCAGGCGATGCGCAGGGCCCTGACAGACATCTAGTGGCATTTGCGATAACTACAGGGCACAGGAACGCGCTGGACAGGGCTGCGGGGCACTGCAGGAACAAACATCGGCCTGGGGAGCGCTGAACGCCCTCCGTGCGCTGGGGAAAGGGGAAAGGGGAAAGGGGAAAGGGGAAAGGGGAAAGGGAAAAGGGAAAAGGGGAAAGGGGAAAAGGGAAAGGGGAAAAGGGAAAGGGGAAAGGGGAAAGGAACCCGTGTTCCAGCAGGGCTGGACATGGGAGAGCCAGGCTGGGTCACTGCAGGGTCACCCTGCACCACCCCGAACTGGGGGCAGTGACAGTGGTGGGAACGGGGAGGGGATGGATGGTGGGAATGGGGAGGGGATGGATGGTGGGAATGGAGAGGATGGATTTTGGGCATGGAGAGGATGGATTTTGGGCACAAAGATGGATGGATGGTGGGCATGGGGAGGGGATGGATGGTGGGAATGGGGATGGATGGATGGATGGATGGATGGGGATGGATGGATGGATGGATGGATGGTTTGTATGGGGATGGATGGATGGATGGATGGATGGATGGATGGATGGTTTATGTGGGGATGGATGGATGATGGGCACGCAGAGGGGACAGATGGTGGCCAACGCATCCCCGCCGCTCCCCGGCCGCTCCGCACGTGCCCGCACCCCGGCTGCGAGCAGGAGAAAATGCCTCCAAGGGGGTGTCAGACGCAGTTACAGTGAAACACGATATTTATAACAAAGTGTGGGGGAAGGTGTCACATCACATTACGCGGACGCTCCGGCGCCCGAGACGCGGGGTGTGGGGCGGGCCGGCCGGCAGCGAGAGGAGCCGGCTCTGCCAGCGCTGGTTCCTTGCTGGAGCCCCCCGAGCAGGGCTTTCCCTGGGCAGGAGGGCAGGGCAGGTCTGGGTGGGTGCTGGAATATCCTGGCTGGTGCCACTCGGCTCTGGGAGCACCGTGCTCTGCTTTCCCACAGGGAAAAATAAACTCCAGGTACCCCCAGTGACCTTAACCACTGCTCCATTGTAGCTTTTCTGCACGGGCATATCCCACTCGCTTGTGCGTCAGCTGCCTTAGGAGCACAGCCTTGCTGATAAACCTCGCCTTACCAAGCTGAGATTAAGCGCCCTAATCGTTTGAATAAACAGTTCTTTGGAGAAAGCCGTGTCCCTGCCCGCAGCTGGCATTGCACAACCCCAAGAAGCCAAGGCCAGCTCTCAGAGCTGCAGTTCCCTACGTGGGAATTGCCACACTCACCGAGCATATTCCTGTGGTTCATCTGCTCCTGCCCTGGCAGCGGCACAGTCAGACATGGATGCAGCCAGCACAGCCAGCACAGCCTTTTCTCAGGGCTCACTGCCCTGCAGAGCTTTTGGCAGCTGCCTTTTCCCCCTCCCCAAACACGGGAGCATCTCCTGAGGGAGCAGCTACGGGCTGTCCCCAGTGAATGTTTCTGTCCCCACGGTGGATGGCTCTGTCCCCACGGTGGATGGCTCTGTCCCCACGGTGGATGGCTCTGTCCCCACCACTCCAGGCTCAGGGACTGTGCACCTGAGCCCTTCCACCCCTCTCTGCTCTGCCCTGTGACTGACTCAAACCCAGCCACGCTGCCCCTCAGTCCCTCATGGGCCAGCTCAGCCTCTGCCCAGCCCAGCTCTTCCCCTCGTTTCTCCCCCCATGCATTCATTGCCTTTTTGGGGACTCAGCTGCTCAGTGCCTGCAGGGATGGATG
>JANRGV010000059.1:4636435-4647876 GCA_024734035.1 Alethe castanea | reverse complement strand
AGGATGGGCTGTGGAAAAGATAAAGATGATTGCCCCAGCTGGTTTAAAGCTGGCCCATTAGCAGATAATGTGTGCCAGGAGATAAGGGTCACTGCCCCACCCGGCTGCAACAGATGGTGACAGAATCCACATTTCTGGCCACATCCTGTACTGCAACCCAAGACAATCCCTCAGCCCCCGCTCAGGCTCTCTGCCTCACCTCCATCAGTCCAGTCCCCCCAAACTCTCTGGAGCAGCGTGGTGATGCTGGACCCTGGTGGGCCCTGATGGGCTGCAGGGTGGAGCTCCCGTGCTCGAGGGGTCCTTCAGCCTCCTGCTTCCTGGGCCAGGGATAGCAGATCCACAAATCCCTGCAGCACCAGCTGCAAGGCAGGTGGGTTGCAGGCAGCTTTAACCTGACTGTGCCACCTCTTCAGGAGCCTCTCCTGCTGGCTGAAGGGCTGCCTGTCAGGTTAGGCAGGAACAGCTGTCTCAAAAACTGTCTGTCAGGATTCACACAGAGGTTCCTTCTGATTGTATGGAGCAACACTTCATTCATCATTCAGAGAGCCAGACAGAGCCACTCATCTTCACTCGATGACACCTTTTATCTACAAACACCTAGGCTGACTCACAACCAGCCTGTGAACCCGTCAGGATCTTTTCACCACACCAGGGGCATGTTTTCCTGGCTCACATCCAGCACGGTGCTGGAAGCTGGAAGAATTCCTTGCTCCCATGAGGACTTTTTCAGGGTTTTTCTGAGCAGACACTGTGCTCCTAGTGACTGGAGCAGGCTGTTTTTGTGGAGCTGATTATTTTGGTATCCAAGTGGAAGCTGAGCTCTGCAATTGCTGTGTGTGTGGCAGGCTTGTGTCTTGCCCTGAGGGAATCCATGGCACTGCTGGGAATTCTGACCCCAGAGTCCTGACTCAGGCATTCTGCAAAACCACAGGGCCTGCTGCTTCCAGGCCCATATTTGTGCTCCTGTGTGTCTGCTGGGTCAGCACAGTGATGGAAAAGGCAGGATGTGAACTGCTGGACCAAAGCAAGGAGAGATGTGAGCAGCAGTCATCTCCCACAGTGCAGCTCCAGAAGTCTCTTCCCTTTGGCTTTGTGTCCAGCTGTGAAACTGCAACAATTTCCACCATCCTCATCTTCCTGTTCCACCTGATCTTCTCCAACACATCTCCACCTTACTGCGGGCTGCCACAGAGCTCCTCTGCCTCCTCCAAGCCACTGCCATAAAGCAAATCCTTGTGCACTGTTTCTTATGGGGGAGCTTTCACACATGCAGCTTAATTCACTGGGAAAGAGGACTAAAATATTAGGCCCTGACTCTGAAATAGGGAATTTCTCTTGGTGGCCCTTAGACCTCAGTGACAAACTGACCACACAGAACAATGAGGCAGAGGATCAGTGCCCCTGAGCCTATCCTGTGACACCAAACGCTCCTGCTGTGCCCCACTCTGATCACAGCACCATGCTGAACCCTTCCTTCACCCCCAGCTCTGTTTCTCTAGGGAAACAATGTCCTAATTCCTAGAGGGATGTTGACCAAATCATAAAGATGTAATGACATTGTCTGGGCTGACATGCTGATCAATGCCTTTCATGCAAAATGATGCTTTCTGCAACTAATAAATATTGATCCTTTTTGTTCCTGTGCAGCACTGCAATAAAGAGTGACTTAACTGTCTGCCAGATCTGAGCTTCCACCATCATTTCCCAGCCCCCAGCATCCCTCTGCAACTCCTGCTAACACTGGTGCCAGTGCCTGATCCCAAGGAGGGCACAGCACCTCCAGGGACATCCACCTCCCTCCGTTCTGTCCTTTGAATGGTACTTATGTTACAGGGGTTCATGGGAAGCAGTGGAAAATAAATGGAATTGGAGGGAGTGCTGGAGAAGGGGAGCAGGGTCATGTTCTGGGTACATTTAGGATAATAAACAGGAGGAACCAGACCAAGTGCAGAACAAATAGAAACATTTACCACTGCTTTGCAGGGGAATGTGTAAGTGCTCATGGGCATGGCTCAGACTCCTTAAATCAAAGCTCTGCATTTGGCAGCCAGCGTCTGCTGACAAACTTTGCTGGACACAGGCATCCATTCAGCCCTGAGGAAAGGCTGGCATCCACATGGCAGCAAGTCCTGCTCTATTTGCTCCTCTTCTGGAGAGGGGTCAGGCAGGAGCCTGCCCTTCACACCCCCTTGGCTCCCTTCACTCCACACCTCCAGCTCCAGCTGCTCCTGTACGAACACACGATCCCAGAGTGATGGGGTGGCACCCTCGGGTGGGTTCTGGGACCCTCTTTCTCCCAGGTCTCACTGCATTGCCTCTCGTTCCCATCTCCCCACCCCCAGCTGGAAGAGAAGCCTCTCCCAGTCTCCAGGAGCTGCACAGAGAGTGCAAGGTGTGAACCCAGAGCCAGGGCTGCAAATGGATTGATGATGACAGGCAGAGGCCTGGCTTCAGTCACTGCTGCCTGCCAGCCAGGCACTGATTGGATTTGTGCACTACACATATTTTGGGAGCACACTGCTTCCTTTGCTGAAGGGATTCAAACCCATCATGAGCAGAGTTCAGCTGGAACAGTGAACCATAAAGCAGGAAGGGCCAAAGGTCCACAGTGCCCTGTACAGACTCAGTGAAATGTGTCCTGCTCCCTTCCCCACGCAGACAGCAAAGTGCTGAGAAGGCTTTTAAAGCAAAAAAACTACAGATAAATACACTGCCTCTGGATTACAGAGCTTAAAATATGATGGCATCTCCCCCAGATTGTGAATGGATTCTCCTTCAGTTCTGAGACCCTGCCTTCCCCATTCCCCTCCAGGGAGAATTGGAGAGGCAAAGGGCTGCTGTTCCAGCAGATTTGCAGGAGTGGGAGTTGAAGAATCAATGAAACTCTGAAAGCCAGTGGGGAAAGTCATTCTGCACCTTCCTGACACCAGGAATAAATGATTCAGCGGGAAAGGGAAAAAAAAATCCAACAACCCTCAAAGAGGCTGGAATTATCCTCTGGAGAGATATTTCATCTTGAGGAATTGTGTTTGCTGCAGTGTTCATCTTACTGAGCCACAGAAAGGCTTTAATATCCAGCAAAAGGTCAAACCTAAATGGGAATTGCCAGAGCCTGCTGGAGCTCCTGCCTGCACATAAGCTGCCAACCCTCACAGGGAGTGGCTACGCCCAAGCCAGGCCTGAAACAGGGAATGAAGCTGAGCTGGAGCACGTAAGGATATCTCTGTTCCCAATGGGATGAGCCCTGCTGTGTCCCAGCGTGTCTCCATGGGCACAGCTTAGCCCTGCACTCACTCCCTTTGCAGGGGTACAAAAGGAACAGACCTTCCTGCCTGGGTGCCTTGAGCAGGGGGAGTTTGCAGAGAATGCTGGTAGCTTCCAGGGGTTTCCACCTGTCAGGAAAATTAAGCCACAAACACCAGAGGTTTATGTCCAAAAAGGAGACAGAGAAGTCCTTTTTGATTTATTCAAATAAAGGGAGAGACCATGGGGCATTCCCCCAAGATCTCTCAAATTTTTGGAGGATGCAGCCTCCCTTTTTATCCCAATTTCCTGGCTGCATTTCCCTCTCTCTTTCCCCATTGGCTGAGGTACTTGAGAGGCACAGACTTCCCAGAACACCTGACACCTGAGATTCCCCTCTAATGTACAACCCTCCCTTTTAATTTTTAATTCTTACAGAATTCATAGTTTTCCCCATTGCTTCTTTCATCTTCCAACATCCAATTTCATTTATCAGCAAACCCACAGTTTGTTTATAAAGGCAAATCTCTTTTTTCCATTTATTAATCAGTGGAATCCATCCCATTGTTTCTTTTCTCTCTTAGTGCTGGTTTTATCCACCAGCAGACCCACAGCTTGTTTGTAAAGACAAATCCCTCATTCCTCTCACTGCCATGGGCAGGGACAGCTCCAGCCTGGCCTGGGGCACTGCAGGGATGGCAAATCCAGCCCCAGCCCTTGCCCAGGTGAGCTCCAGGCTGTGCAATGTGCCCTGGAAGGGAAGAGCACCCAGGATTTCTTGTGAGACCTTCCCTGGCCCACTGGAAATGGAATTTGCTGTGCTTGGGAAGGGAATTATCTGTTTCTTCACATCTTGGGGAGAATAAGACAGAAATTTGCTGCTCCAGGCACAGAAAATATTCAGGGAAGAAAAGCAGAACTGATACAAGTCAGGACAGAATAATGTGGAATAGTTGTGCCTTCTGTCCTTCTTCTTCAGGCCCAAATGTTCCCTTCAAAATCCTCTCTTGTCCCCCAGTGCATGAAGCTGCCCCACACACACAAATAATTGATCAAATCCTCCCCCAGCTGGACAAGCTCAGGAAGAAAACCTAAATCATGAGAATATTCCCCTCTGAATATCATTGCAGTGTCCCCACTTCCTGCACTGGAGCCCGTTATCTTTAATTAACACTCCTAAATTCCCTTTTCTCTCCTTTTCAGACCGGTTACTAATTCTTAGATCTCATTAATGTTTTTATTTTTCCTCAGCAAATTCACATTTTCTTTCCAAGTCGGACTTTTTAACAAATAATGAGTCTAATTTATGCTTGTGAAAACGAGCTGACCTTCACAGCTTTATATTGCAATTTAAAATAAAATAAAAAGGGAGGGGAGAGGAGTGCTGGAAAGTGACTCCAGAAGTGGCTGTACAAGCACTCGTTTGCCTCATCAGTTCTTGGATTTTTGCATAATTTTGGCCCTTCTGGAGTTGGGAACAAAGTGTCCCTGCAGCAGCAGCCCCACCATGAGTCAGCAGCAGCTGTCACCACGTCCCCACCTGGCCAAAATCCCTGCTCTGCCTTCAGAGATGGGACAGGAGCTGAGCACAGAGAGCAGGGATGCGTTATTAGATTATTAGAGGAGAATGAATTTATTATTAGAGGCTCAAAACTTGAAATCCCACACCTTTAAATATTATTTAAATAGCTGTGAGGTGAGCAGAGGGAGGGGTTTGGCCAGTTTGGAGCTGAGGGGGCTCTGCTGTGAGGCTGCAAAGAAATGATCTTGGAAAAGCTGGGGCTGAAGGAGGTGGAAGTGATTTTTCCTGAAGATTTTAACAGTGGGATGGAGCAGGGAATGCACTCAGTGACTGTGACACAGGAGTGATTTTGAATTTTGTGTGCTGGGTCAGGAATCCAGCCCAAATCCACTGGGTGCAGGAAAAGATGCAAAATAAAGGGATTTTCAGAGCAGCAGTGAGCTGCTGGGGAAAATGCCACTCTGAGGTGGCACCTACAAAGGGACAGTGGCATCCTGCTGGCCCCTGAGCCAGCCAGGTGAGGTTTGTCCCCTCCTGCAGCTGCAGAGTGGCTGCTCCAGGGCTGATGCAGGGATTTATTGCCAGCTTCAGTTCTGCATCAGGGCTGGGCTCAGCTCTGAGAGCCAAAGCAACAAATGGGGTGGGGGAAAGGAGCTGCAGTTCGGCATGCTGGGAGGGGAGACGGAGAAAAGTTCATTGGGAGGGATTTTCAGAGTCTGGAAAAGCTGATGGATTCTGGTGTTTAGGCTGAGGAGAGGTTTTATCTCCAAAATGGGGCCGAAATGGAGAGAGTTCACAAAGATATCCAGGGATGGAGGCACAGTGCAGGGGGCTGGGCGTGGGGATGTGTCTGCCTGAGCTCTGTGGGGCTGAGTTTGGTGATAATCACTGACCCAGAGCTGCCTCCTGGGGTTCCTCTCATCCTCTGAGACCCCAAAACCCTGTGGGTAACCAGGGCTGCTCTCCTTGTCTGACCTGCACCACGCTGAGCTCGTGCCAGGCCCGGCTCCTGCTGTTTCCCTCAGGTTAATTTTACCCAAATCTCCAGCTCAGGACTGGAGGAGGAGCCTGGGAGCAGAAATGTGCAGTTTTCCCCTCAGTGTGCTGTCACTGTCACACTGTCTGGGTGCTTGTGAGGACCTGCAGAGCTGTGGCATCACTTTGGGGCCCTCAGTGGGGTTTGGGGTGTCTTTTTCTTTCATCCTGTAGGTTCCTAACAGGGTTCTGCATTTCTTGGGGCAGCACAGCACCGGTTTTTGGGGAAGGTGCTGCTCCTCTGTGATTGCTGCATTGCCTGCAGCTCGTCCCACAGCTCCAGCAGTGGCAAAGCTGAGCTTTACAAAGCCCTGGTGCTGCCAGGGCCCTTCAGCTCTGCTCCTGGAATGCCCAGAGCCTGCAGGCACGTTCTGGAAAACACCCTTGGAGCTGTGCAGGGATTTGGGAGCTCAGCAGTGCCCAGTGCACTGGTGGGTCTGAGAGCAAAGCCATGCACAGAGAGCATGAAAAGGAGAAAAATTTCACGTTTTCCTGGGGTAGGTTCCTGCAGAGGAATCCTGTGGGGGAGAGGCTGGTGAAGAGGCTGATACCAAACCCCAAATGATGCTGCAGAGCATAAAAAGGAGAAGAATTTCCTGTTTCCCATCCCAATATTTGGCTGTCACCATGCCAGGGCAGGTTCCTGCAGAGGAATCCTGGTGAAGGAGCTGATGCCAAACCCCAAACGATGCTGCAGAACTGAGGGAGTTCAGAGGGAAATCAGAGATAAAAGTGCCCGGGCTGATAAGGGGTGTGAGGCTGAGCTGACAGGAAACAAAGCTGGGTTTGGTGGAATCAACAGCCCGGGGGACGGGGATGGGATTCATCAGGGCAGGCTGCAGCAGATTTTACCCACCCTACATTCAGTGTGTGCAGGAGAATTAAGGACTTTGACTTGCCGAGGACTGACAACAGAAAGGGGGATTTGCTGCAGATAAAGTCAACTTGCAGAACTCTGTAAAGGCTTAGGGGAAGAAAAAAATTCTTCTTTTAACAGGCAGCTTTTCCCACGTTTTCTCTTTTGTTCTGCCCTCTGTAGTGTGGGGAACCATGCTCTCAGTTTTGGGGAAAAGCTGCATTTTTATTTTCTCTTGCATGTTGGTGTGGTATCCAACCAGAATTTCAGTTCTTGCTGTGTTTCTGTCCTCCTGTGCCTGTCCTGTGACAGGCTGGATCACAAAAATACCCTTTGGCAATGGCTTCTCTCAGACTTTTCACCTGGCTCCTGTAAATCCAGCTGTAAACTACTGGAATAATATAATGTAAATAAGGAAATATAGAGGAGGTGGCCCAGGATGTGCAAATTAAGAAGTGTCGAGGTCCAGCAAAATGCTTGAGTAAGGAATCTGTTTTGTTTGTTGTTGTTTTTTTGTTCTTTTTTTTTTCTGGGTGTTTTTGATGTGCTCTAGTGGGGAAAGGACACTCACAGGGAATGTGTAAGGAAAACTCTTTGCATAAGAGGTTTTTTTCCTTGTATTTCCAAATATTTCTGCTCCTGCAGGTGAATCAGCTGAGCAGTGTGAATGCCTCTTTAGCATCTGATGTCCTGGTAGCTCCTGTGTGGGTTAAAAAAGCCATTTTACAGCTCTTGATCTGTGCAGAGGTGGCAGAGGGTGACAGGGGGTCAGGGATGTGGCAGTGCTGGGACAGGGAATGGAGAGCAGGGGAGGAAAAGGAGACATTAATCCACTTTTTGGCTTCATTAATCCAGGCTTTGGCTGAGGGCTGTTCAGGGTGATTAACATCCCCAAGACTTTTCCAACTCACTGGGAAGAAAGTGGGGGAGAAACTTCTCCAGGCCTGGCCATGGGTCCAGGGCAGGAGGGGACAGTGCAGGGACAAAGATGAATTTCCCTGAGAGGAGGGATTTCACCAAAGAGCTGGGCTTTGTCTCCTCCTTCCAAAGGGGTGCCTGCCACCTTGGAGAGAATGGGTTCAAAGGAGCCACCCAAAAATGTTCCTCCTGTTCCATCCCCTGGCCCTGCATGGCACCCACACCAGCAGGAGCTCAGCCCCAAAGGGCTTTTCCTGCCTTTGCTGAGTTTGCAGGAAAACTGAGACAGATTTTACAGGGCTGTGCTGCTTGGGGGTGATGAGGATGAGGAGGGCCTCTGGGATCCCCAGACTAACGAGCTCTTGAGCAAGGGACACATTTTCTTTCAAGTCAGCAACCCCCAGGATTTTTCTTTTCCCCCCTTTGCCATTTGATCCATGCAGTTTCTTCCCAACCCCCAGGATTTTTCTTTTTCCCCCTTTGCCACTTGATCCACGCAGTTTCTTCCCAATCCCCAGGATTTTTCTTTTTCCCCCTTTTGCCCCTTGATCCATGCAGTTTCTTCCCCACCAGGCACAGG
This sequence comes from Alethe castanea, assembly GCA_024734035.1. Lineage (NCBI taxonomy): Eukaryota > Metazoa > Chordata > Aves > Passeriformes > Muscicapidae > Alethe > Alethe castanea. The sequence goes on along the minus strand of JANRGV010000059.1, from coordinate 4,639,719 downwards.
GCTGGTGGAGCAGCCCCAGCCAATCCCTGATTAAATATTTCCAGCTTGTGGCTGAGCAGGGAGGGACAGGGCAGATGTCTTTGGGCACAGAAATGCTCCCCTTTTCCTCTGGAGGAGGAGGAGGGGATGGATGAGAGCCCTGTGAGAGGCTCACAGTGGCACAGATTGTGCTGCTCCTCTCAGGGCAGCATCCTCTGCTCTCAGGGAGCCTGAGGCCCCAGGAAATTCTCCTTTGGCCTTTGCATTTCACACTGGCTGAGGATGACATTTCCAAAGCAGCCTATGGAAATCAGGTGGCTGCATCCCACTGGGAGCTGGACTCAAGGATAACACTGGGATGAGCTGCTGAGGCTTTCTGTGCCTCTTGCCTGGTGAAAATCTGATTCTGGGGCTCTTCCACACCTCCTTGGTACCCTCAGCCCCCACAGGGGTTTTTGGGATTTGCTGTCCCAGGCCATGAGGATGCAGGGTTGAGCATGGAGGGAGCTCTGTGCTCTTTGCAGGGCCCCTGGGAGATGGATGTGTGGCAATGGGAAGTGTTTCTGTGTCTCGCTTCACCCACCTGAGCAGGGATGATGAATTTCCTTCTGCTTGGCTTCCTCCTGGATGTGTGAAGCTTTCCAGATGAGCTGCAGCGCTCCACAGGCTTGAGCAGCACCTGTTTGTTCTGGGAGAGTTACTCACCTAACACAAGGTCTGGGAGCAGGATTTTGTACCCTGTGATGGGAATGCCAGGCAGAATTAATAATGAACAGCCCAGGTCCTGCTGCTGCTGCAGGGGAGGAGGGAAGCAGCTGGTGTTTGTTTGGTTTGATGGCTCACAGGAACACCATAAACAGTTAAATTCCTCCTGACAGCTGGGGCTGCTGAGTCTGAGGCTTCTCCAGCACCTCTGCTCCTGCAAAACTCGATGTTTTTCTGGCCAGTGCTTTGATCAGAGGGAGAACACAAACGACACCTTGATGATTACTCACATTTTCAAACGCAGTGCAACAGCAAGAGCTGTCACCTTTCATAACCCCCCTGGCTTCATGTCCCCTCTCTTGATTTCTCACAGCTCTGCCTCCCTGAGAGATGTGGATGAAGAGTTGTTTTTTGTTAGGGTTTTTTGTTTGTTTGTTTGTTTGTTTTTTTGGTGGCTGGTCAAGTAATTTCTGATCAGTGAATAAAAACAAGAGCTGCTTGAGAAGTCAGGAAAAAGCTGGGGATCAATGGGATGTGAAGTAGTTTTCTCCCTCAGGGGGGCTGAGTGCTTCCACACGAGGGTTATCAGTGGATAAATGAGTTGAGGAGGTCAGCTCAGCTTTGCTGCAAGAATGGCTCTTTCCAAATCAGGCCATGATTTAATTAGACCCCTGAAACTGTGACAACACAGTGCTGAGTGGATGGATATTGGACAAATAAATATTATAGAGGCCACTTTCAAGTTGACTGAAATGATTCATAAATTAGTGCTAAAGTTGGGCAAATTGCTTGAGCTGGAGGAGAGACAGGGAGGGGATTTTGTGTGTGGATTCAGGATTAGCAATCCCCAGCAGGCTGGGGTGGGGCTGGATCTTTGTTCCAAAGGAAATTTAGGGTGCAGCAGGAGAAAACCTTGAATTGTAGATCACAACTCAGAAGTGAGAACTGCTTAAAGCAAGATTGATTGATATTCAAAATCGCTGTTGTGATTGCAGGTCACAACTCGGTGTGTTTTTAGAACAGAAGTGCTGGGTCAGGGAAATATTTCAACCTTGTTCTGTGCTTTTTCACCCAGGCTTTGTGCTCTGCTCACTGCTAATTAAATGCCAGATTACTGGGGGTGGAAGCCCCTCTGTGCCTTCCCTGCATTGGAATGCTGGAGAAGGCAGTTCAGGCTCCCAAAAAAGAGAGGATTTGCCATTTGCAGCAAGGTGGGGATTGCTGCCCCTACCCCAAACCCTCTCCATGCTCCCACTCCAAACCTGTCCTGAGCAGGCTCCTTTACCCTGAAAACCTCAAAACTGAAAACTCCCTTCCTTCCCCTTCTCCTTCTGGGAGTGGCCACCCAATTTCTCACTCCTGTGAGCAGCTGGGGCTCCTGGAAACCAATTTTGGTGAGCTGGGGCTCATTTTTCAGCCTCCTGGCTCCCCCCATGACCTGCACACCTTGCACACCTTGACAGATGGGGATGCTCTGAGGAACTGCTTCCATTTCTTCACTCCTTCCTATAATCCACAGCTGCAGTGCCAAATGCTTTAAAGCTGCTGCTGCTCCATAGATCACCCCAAAGTGGTGAAGTCCAGTTAATAACAGCCTGGAAAATGCCATCAATCAGCAGAGGGAAAACATCTCCCAGCAAACTCCTTAGTGCCCAGCGTGGCTGTTTGTGGCAGAGACAGATGGGGCTGCAGTGCTTTGGGGGGCTTTTTTTCCCTTTCACACTCTCCCTAAGCCTTTGATCAGAGTTTTTTCTGATTGAGGCTGCTTGCTTAGGGCTGCTCTTTCTTCCCCCTGCCCTGTAATTCCTTCTGTACTCTGAGCCAGATGTGTGCAGAGGCTGTTTCTGTCCCCACAAATGCACAATTTTACATTTTAGACAGTTCTAAGCACGCCTGCTCAGGACTTCTTCCTCCCTGCCTGCCTCCTGCTCTCAAATCTCTCCTGTCCTGACATCATTTCTCAGCTGGGTCCCTGCACATCCTTTTTTCTGTCACAGCCTCCAGGTCTCAGCTGCTGAATGCCACAATTGTCACAAACCAGGGACGTGATGTAACACCAGGCAGGTGATTTTGCCTCCCTCCCTGTGCAGTTTTTTCTTCCATGCATCATCTCCTGCTGCTGCTGGAGCTGTCACAGGCTGGGGAATGGCAGCAGGGATGGGGAATTTGTGGCCCTGCCAGTTTTCTGCACATTTATATTCCAGTCAGTAGAATTTCTATGAGTGCATTTATATGCCAGGGGTCAGGGTGCCACTGTGCCAGGCTCTGCTTTCAGCCACCATAATGAGAGGTGGCAATGTGAGAGCTATACAGAGGGAAAAAGAATCTTTATTCAGGGCAAAAGGAGGAGCAGAGGTTGCCTGGTGCTGGTTTTCCTCTGGGAGGATGGAATATCCACCAGCCAGAGTGTTCCTCACCAGCTATGCTGTGCTCTGTGTGCACACACCCCAGAAATTATTAAATCTCTGTCCCGGAGGTGCAAATGTCCTGCTCTAGGTGATCCAAACCTATTATCAAACCAAAACATATTATCTGCTAATGGGCCAGCTTTAAACCAGCTGGGGCAATCATCTTTATCTTTCCCACAGCCCATCCTCCCT
>JANRGV010000059.1:4598767-4610424 GCA_024734035.1 Alethe castanea | reverse complement strand
CGTAGCAGACTGCCGTGCTTCTTTGAAGAGTGCCATGCACTCTTTCAGCTGCATAGCGAAGAGCACAGAAGTATACCTGAAAGAAAGGAGATAGCGAGGACTCCACACTGTATTAAATACCCGTGTTGCAGAGAACTCATTTCTCCGTGTAGTCGAATGTGAGAACTACTGTGCGATGTGCACGCTTTCTTCTTATCTCTCAGTCGGAGCTGTTACTTATGCACACTTGAAAGAGTGCATGGCAAATGAAGCAGCAGCTCAGCAGTGCAGGTTTGATGGATGCTTTGTTTGGCATGCAGGGTGCAGGCAGGTACCTTGCTGTGCCATGTCTGCCTAAATCAGCTGCTGTCACTTCTCAGAATATCCACTTACCAAGGGTTACATGCTCGGTAAACCAGAGCTTAATTACTCTGCATCACCATCTAGAGAGCACAGGCTCACCAAGGCTGGGAGAAATCATCATTTGGATGGGGATCCTTTCTGCTTTTGTGCTGTTTGCTCTCCAGAGCAGCCCCTCTCTAATTTGTGCCACATCTGCTTTGGTGTATGGAACAGAACTTTCCATTTTTACTCCCTTTCCATGCAGCAAGAGGCATTTTTGGGGGTGAACTGGGACAAATAATTGAAAATTCTTTGTGACAACCACCCTAGAAATGAGAGGCTCTGGCCTGGCTTTCTCCCAGAGGGAGCTGTGATCCCCATCTGGGCAGGATTTGAATATTGCCCATGACAGTGCAGGAGCTGTTAATGGGAATTCACATTTTCCTTTTCCCATGTCCCTACAAGAAACAAGGATGTAAGTGACAGATGCTGAGCTTTGTTCCCCCTCTCCAGGAGAGCTCCTCTGCTCTTGGCAGGAGCAGATCAGAAGATTGCTTTTAGTTCCTGGGCTGGAAAGTCCTGTGGGCCAAGATTTCTCTGCAGCCACTCCTGCCACTGCTGGGAGCTGCTGCGATCGCCCCGTGAATAATGGAACGTTTTCATGTTTTAATCAGATGCAATTTTCCAAATGGTTTTTATGACTTAGCAAGTCCATTAAAAATGACATTTGTTCTGCTCTGACACTCCTAAGGAGCTCCACAGAGCATAAACACTGGAAATTACTTGTAAGGGGAAGAAGATATTAAAATTCCCCAGCCCTCGTGTGCCTGTCTGAGGAATCCCGTGCCAGCTGGGAGCAGAGCCACTTGATGTGCTCGGAGTTCTGCTGTGATTAGGGGCAGCTCCAGGCTGCTGCAGACACAAAACCTTGATATTTCTCCTGCTGTGCCTCTCACGTGCTCTACAGGGCCAGATTTTAAGGCTGGTCCTGGTTGGAAGGACAGGTGTCTGCCAATAAAGGCAGAAGCTTCTCTTTGAAATGGAGAATGTCAACCCCCTTCCTCCAAGTTATTATTATAATTTTGAAATTGGACAGCTCTCAGGAAGCATTTTCCAGCCTTGCTTCCATATCCTATTCAAGCACTGAAATCTCTCTGAGTGGAGAACAACTTGCTGGAACTTTATCAAATTGTTTGCCTTTTTTTTTTAGCTTTTTTTTTTTTTTTCTTTTTTTATTTCCCCAGCCACCACTTTCAAAATGTTCATTTCTTGTGCTTCTTTAAAAACGGTTTTTTGCCCCTAAATTATGGATTATCCCAGGCCATACCTCTCTGGGCATGGAATGCTGCTCAGGATTTCCAGCTGCCACCATGGGCTCTGCCAGGAAGGGGACAAGAGTGGATTTTAGCTTCCAGTGATTCCTCTGAAGCCCATTCCAAGCTGGATTTGAGCCTGAATGGATGGACTTGCTTTTATTTTCCTTTTCCTCTGCAGCCACCAACCACACACTGGGCCCTTGATGCTATTTCAGATGGTTTTTCCAAGTTGAAGCTTTTACTTTGCTAAAGTGAAAAACCTCAAATCAGGGACCATCCAAAGGGAGCAGAAGATACCCCAGGGGCAACTTGTGCTGGGGAAATTGGTCACCACTCAGAAAATTACTGCTCTAGCCCTGATTAGCCATTAATTAGCCAGAGCAAGCTGCTCTTTCCAGCCTGCAGAATGTGTTCCCTGCTGCTCCAGCTTGGAATGATATTCCCTTTCTCTTCAGTCCTGAATCAGGCATTGATTTAAACCCCACAGGAACTTTGTTTTTTGCAGAAGTGCTGTGTTCAGTCCAAATGTGAAGTCCACAATTTCTTCCCGTTTTTATCTCCCTGTCTCCCCTTCTCCCTTGTGCAGGAATTAAGGTTTTTCACCTTAACAAGTGCCCAATCTTCCTGGATGTGGAAATAGCAGCAAGTCAGATTTTCCCTGTTAGATTCCATCTGTAAGAGTGGAGAGTTCTGCCTTTCTCCTCTGGATTATTCAACTACACCCAAAACTATAAAAATAAATCCCTGATTGCTGATTGTGGAAGGTTTTGGGGGGCAGTAAAAGTGTTCCTGGGAATTGCCAGGGGAGGTTGGGAAGAGGGAGGGCTGGAGATGAGGCTGGGAATGGGGGATGATTTCTCTGGCACTTCTGTTGCCTTCAGGAACAAATCTCTTGGAGGTGCCAGAATTTCTGGGGAGTTTTGGTGGCAGCAGGAATGGGAAGAAGCAGAGCAGTGTGGGCTCAGGGGACCAAGAGAAAGGGAAATACATGGATGGGGGAATCCTGACTGCCTGGAAACAGCAGCTCTGGGCTTTGTGCAAGGGGAAAGTGATGAGAAATAACTCAGCTGTTGTGAGACACTGAAAATTGAATATTTCCCTTGGCTGGGGGCCGTGCAGAGGGTGCAGGTTGTGAATCTGATTTTATTTAGAAACTCTATGCACAGGTCTGGTGGCACTGTGACCTTCCAGGGGATCCTGAGAGGGAAATGTGCCCTCACCACAGGAGGGGGGCTGGATTTGAACCCAATCCCAGCTCAGAACCTGCATTCTGCAGTTCCCTGCAGGAGCACAGGGCTGGCTGCTCCTGGGGTCCCCTGCTGCCAGCAGGTGCAGGTGACATCCAGGGCTCTGTCACCTGAGCTCCACCTGCCTGCCACCAGTGCTGGGAGCTGAACTTGCCAGCAGCAGGACGTGCCTCAGATTCCTGCAGCCCTCCTTTGCTCTCCTGGAAGCTTTGGGTGAGCACCAAGAGCTCCATCCTTGGGCTCTGCAAATTGGCTCCACTTCACCTCTGAAGTCAGGAGAGCTCTTCCCAGCTGAGGGAAATCTCCTTTCTCTGCTCCCTGGGGATGTATTTAGGGGAGAATCATGGAATCTTTAAAGTATTTCTTCTCCCTCTACCCCAGTAAGGCAGGAGGGCTCTGTTATCCAAATTTTCCTGATGGGAGCAGCAGTGCCAGCAGGCTTTGGGCAGTTTCTGTGCTCTCTGATCACACTGTCTGCACCTGAGCAGCCAAAACCTCCTGTGGCTGTGGATTCTGACCCTTAAAAACAGAACCCAGGAATGGTTTGGGTTGGAAGGGACTTTAAATCCCATCCTGTTCCACCCCCCTGCCATGGGCAGGGACACATTCCACCAGCCCAGGTTGCTCCAAGCCTGTCCAACCTGGCCTTGGACACTTCCAGGGATTTTTAGAGATATTTAAAGGGCTTTATTCCTACTGAGAGGCTTAATCCTTTCAAAGGGGTGGTTCAAAGTTTCTGCCTGAAATATCTCAGTGGGTTCTGGGAGCTGAGCCTGGAAGTCAGGATTAGCAGCTAAACCCAACCCTCCCTCTTTTTATTAGTGGAGATCTCCCTGAATCAATTAATCAGCATTTCTAGCCCGCATTCCCAAGTCTGATGGTGGACTTGGAATTATTTAGAAAGGACATTTCTTTCTCCTCTTCAGAGAAACTGGAGGCAAAATTCCTGATTCCCAAACTTGATGGTGGACTTGGTGTTATTTAGAAAGGCCATTTCCTTCTCCTCTTCAGAGAAACTGGAGGCAAAACCAGCTCATCCCCTCCAAAAGATTTTCCCCCTCCTGCTCAGATTTAAATCATTGCCACAACGAAGGCACAGAAACAGGGAGACAGAACAGCAAAGCTGGGTGAGATTTGATGGTTTGTGATGTCCTCAGCCCCCAAATTTACCCTGTCAGGACACCCAGGAAAGGAGATGCAATCCCAGCCTGGGGAGTGTCTCCCATCCTGCTGCTCCAGCTTTCCCTTCTTATTTTGGTAAACAAAATAAATGTGGAGGACTCAGTGTTGGTGCAAACTGCTCCTGGAGAAAACAGAGACTGGTTTGGAGCCTCTCTTCAATTTGAGTTTCAGGCTGTGCCTGCACAACAAAGGGAAGGCATTTCATGGAGATCAGGGCTGGAAAGGAACCCCTGTTTGCCAACAAAGTAAATGTGTGGTTATTTTCTCATCTCAGATCAGGTTTGATTTGGATTTACCTGCACTTGAGCATTCAGATCCCTTGGGCTGCCTGAGCCGGGACACACTGAGCTAAAAACAGGAGATTGATCTGCTGGGGAGTTTGGAGCTGCAGATCCATCCCGGGTTTGGGTGATCCTGGAGGGATCCTCACGAATTTCTGGGATTCTGGAGGTGCCCAGTACGAGCAGAGTGACCCCAGCTGGGCCGAGAAAGACATCTCAGAGCAAAAAGTTCTTTATCCTCTGCAATAATTGGACTTTTCTCAATTTTTGCTGTCACTGGTTGGGTTAGGAACCCAAGCACTGCAGGGACATGGGAGTGTGGAGAGGCATTCCCAGGGACTGGGACAATCTTTGCTCCTGGAACAACTGGAAAAGGGGGGGAAATTCAGGAGCTACAGAGGGACCCTGGAGTTCTCAGTGCCACGAATGAAACAATTTTAAAAACATGTCTGCAACTGAGGGAATCTGTTATCAGGAGCTGTCAGTCAGGGGAGGGATGGAGGGGGAGAGGGGAGAAGAAACAATTTAAAAGAAGAAAGGCAGAGCACAACTCGTTTTATGAAACTCTTATTTTAAGTGATATTTGCTGAATTACTTGGGGTTTTTCTTGCCTTTCAAGCTTGAAGAAAAAAAAAAGAAAAAAAACATTGATTCTTCTTTTTCTTTTGATTCTCAGATCTGGAGAATGTTTATTTAAGGAAAGGGAGATGCACCCAAAAGGGATGGGATCCTAAAACCACAGCATTCCTTATTCCCTGCCCCGAGCTAATGGACCTGTGGAGTTCAGAGCCTGGAAGGGAAGATAAATATTCAGCTTTTATCTTTAATCCAAGAGCCTGTGAGCAGAGCTGATATTTCCTGTGTGTTCTCTGCACGTTCAGCTCTGCTCTGGATGAGTGGAAACAGCAGAAGAGGCTGGACCTGGCACAGAGCTGACCCCAGCACCTCCCTTTTCTTATCCAGGTTTTATCCCACCCCTGAAATTGCTGGGTTTGAATGTCAGCAGGGCAATAACTTTGATATCAATCATCACAGGTGCTTGGGAAATCACAACAGAGACAGCAGCAGAGTCAAATGCAAAATTAAACCGAGCTCAGGTTTTAGGCTTGGCTGGGGTGTTGGGTCTAAGCCTGAAGATCCTCATTTAATTCTTGTCCTGCTTCCCACTGCTGGGCAGTTTTGGGGTGGTTTGCTGTGTTTATTTGGATTTTCCTTAGGCTGCACTAAGAGTTGTCAGAGAATTTCCTTGGCACTGGAAAAGGTGAAAGCCGTGGTGGAGTGATTTGGTTAATTCTGGGTGAACCAAAATCTCAGGATTTTGCTGTTAAAAATTAAAAGTTCTGCACAAATGAAGTTGAAAGAAGCCTGTTTGGGCTGGTTCTGCTCTCCAGAAGCCTCCTCTGTCCAGGAATGTCCTCCTGGATCCAGCAGGAAGGATTAACTGGGGTGGATGAAGCTGCCCCAGTGAGCAGGGATCCTTACACCCCACTCTGGCTTTTGCACAGCCCCTTCCTTTCCCCAAATCTCGATTTTTAACCCCAAACCCATCCTTAGGTTGCTCAGCTGCTGCCAGGGGAGGGAGGCAGAGGAGGGATCAGAGCATCTCCAGGTGGCACAGGGAGGGAGGGAATGGTTTTTTTCTCTATTTTCTGTTTTTTCTTTTAAAATCTGCTGTTATTTTCAGGACCTCTGGGCAGGCACTGAGTGTTGCTGGCTCTGTCCTTGCCTTGCAGACCTTGTGGGATTTATCCCCTGCTCTCTCTCACCTGCATCCCCAGCCTGCACAAACTTCTCAGTGACATTTTTCCACGGGTTTGCTTCGAATTTTCCAGTGCTGTTCAAAGGAAAATCCTCCACTGGCCTCTTCTACCTTTCTGCTTTCTGATTTTTCCTCAGATAAATTCCTGGAAAACACAACAAACCAGAAAATCTTCGGGGGTAGAAGGTGGACTGAGGTGATTTCTATTTTTATTCCAAAATCTGAGGAATGAAGGAAATTTTGAAACAAAATGCTGTGATTGCTTTTTCAAAGCTCTGTAAAGCTCCAGCTCTACATAGGAGCTGGTGAAGAGGTTGGAACATTTCTTTTATTTAATCCAATCCAACCCCATTCATTCTTGGGTCGTGATTTTCTAGCCCAGCATGAAAAGTCCTTGATGACTCTGGCACAGGTCTGTTATTATCTAATTGCTTTTCCAGAAGGCTTTCACCTGATAATTTGGATATTGTTATCCCTACTGAAGCCTGATAATTCGACTCTACCAAAATCTGAGCCTATTTTTTATTAATTGTGGTTTGGGAACAGCTTCAGGCTCCCCAGGTCCATCATAAAGGACCTTCAGAAAATTTGGATGAGAGAAGAGAAGCAAAAGAATTGTGCTGAGGCTCATCAGGGTCACTCCAAAATTGCAGCAGAGTCTGAGACAGGACCCTGCTTCCTGCAGAAATCCTAAAATTCCCAGCTGGTGTTTCACTGCAGGCACCACAGGGTGCATTTGAGTTGGGTTTTTGTAGGTCCTGAGGCACGTGGAGCTGGCCTGATGAGAGGATTTCTGTGTATCTGTGGTGAGTCTCTGAAAGGTGCACCCACACTTCTGCAGCTCAGAAGGGTCATTAAAGAATTGGATAATTAAACAGAAGGATCCTGAACTGATTGCTCAGCAAATCCCCCCCATTTCTCTTTGACCTGCAGATAATTCACATTTGCTGAAAGCAGCTCTGCCTCAATTTTTTTTCTTTTCTTCCCATTCTTTTGGACAATGCCTTTGTTTCCACGAGTGGTGAAAGGATAAAATCCAAAAACTGTCTGCAAGAACAAATGGAACCAGCCCCAATCTGGGAGTGGGCAGGGACAGCTGGGCCTCCAGGGAGAACTTTGCTATCAGGAAGTTTTTGACCCTCACACAAAATCTGACAGCAGAGAATTTCCTGAGGATGGAGGCTTGTCTGGAGCAATCCCCAGAGCTGCTCTCACTCTGTTTTTAAAGGTTATTTCCCCCCTCTCTCAAGGGCTGATGGTTGAGGAGTTCAGGCTGGTTGAGAGTCTCTGACAGGTGAAGCTGTTTGAGCTTTTTCCTCAGATGTTTCTCCATCTCCTTGAGCAGAATGTTGGAAGAAGGGCAGGGAGGGGATAGAGAGGAGAGGGAGAGGAATCTGAGAGGGAAGGATGGGTGTGGGCTGGAGCACGTCCCCAAAAAAATCAATGGTGCTGGTGAATGATCTAGAAAACCTCTGGGAACTGGGGATATTTAATTTGGAGAGGAGGAAGCTCAAGGAGAGACTTTCTACAATTTCCTGAGAGGAGCTTGAGGTGAGTTTGTCTCTCCTAATGACTCAAGTGGCAGGATGAGAGGAAACAGCCTTGAACTGAGCCAGGAGAGGCTGAGGTTACAGAAAAGAAAAATATTTTGCACTGAAAGAGTGCCCAGGCACTGGGAGAAGCTGCCCACAGTGTCCTCTGTGCCCACCCCCAAAATATCAATTTTTTTTCCCCTACACAGTCAAAATTCAGCAGCACGAGGCTGGAGGGCAATCCTGGAGTTCCTGAGGCTTGAACAAATTACCCTCCAGAATATTAACTGGTGTGCCATGAAGTATTATCATAATTAATTACAGCTAAACCGCAGTTGTCAAATAAATGAATAAAGTACATTTCATGATGCATTATCCTTGCTCTTTTATTGTTTGTCCTCTTGCTTGTTAAGCTGGGGATAATCACTCATTTGCAGTTGGGCTCCTGGGCTGCTAAAGTGGGAGTTCCACTGCAGCCATGGAGGTGGGGGTGCTAAAACATATGAAATTATTAATGAGAAAATATCAAATGACAGCAAGACTGAGGCCAGAGGAAGTTTTCTAGGGTTTTGTAGAATAACAGGCAATCAGGAGTTGTTGAAATGTTTGCATTGTTGTACAATTTGGTCAGAGGTAAAAAAAAATAAAATCAGATGGTGATAAACACACATTTCTGGCCACATCCTGTATTGCAATCCAAGACAGAGCCCTAAGTCCCTTTCCCTGGATGTGACTGAGTTTCTCTCATTAAAAAGCAAAAATTGATTGTCTTAACCCAAACCCACCAGAACCTGTGTGCAGAAATTTCCAAACCAGACCCGTGAAAATCTGATTTTTGAGTGTGTGACCCATTTGGACATACACAGAGCAGGCAAATGGTGGCTGTGACTGCACAAAAAGCTGCCTGAAAGTGGAATTTTTCATATTTTTGCCACGGGAAGCACTCAGGGAAGGAGCAGGGACACCTGGCTGCTGCTCCACTGAACACCTCGAGGTGGGCACTGTAATTCTCTGCAAGGCAGATGCTCCTGTCAGCTCTGTTGTTTCCTTGCCAAGATGCATTTTACCTCTGGGAGCCCTCAGGGGCCCATTTACCAGGGATAATTAATTAAATTAACAGGATTTTTAGGCCTGCTGGAGGTTGGCTTTGAAAGCAAAGCTGAATTTCCACAGCCCTGGGTAAACAATGTGCAGGTTGAAACTCCTGGCCGTGTCTTTCACTGGTATTAATCAGAGAAAAAAAATCAAATTGTGCCAATTTACCCAGCTCCTTTCATCTGTGCTTTTCTCTTTCATATCTGCTCTGTCTCTGGGAGGTGTGGAAAAGCTGTTTTTCCATGGATCCCACAGGCCAAACTCAGCACCCCCTCCCTGTCAGCAGATTTTTCATCATCATTCATGGAAAAAAATTAAATCTCATTAAAATCATCCCTTCCCCCTGAGCAGGGCTTGTTCTCTCTCCCCAGTTTGTTCTGATGAAACAATTCCAATGTTTGCACCCATTCCCTCCACCTTGGGAGACAGGGAAAGATGGGAGGGATCAGCTGCTGTGGATATCTCTGAAAAAGGCCACCAAACTATTTGAAAATCCTCATTTTTAGCAAAGATAACCCTGTTGGGTTGGAATTACCACATGGCTTTCCACTGGGACAGCTGGGCAACCTTTTCCATGGAGAAATTCCTGCTGATTTCCAGCCTGAACCTCCCCTGGCACAGCTTGGGACAGTTTCCAAACTGACCCCAAATTATAACAGAGTTATAATAAATTATCTTTATGGGCCCTTCCCACCCACTCTGGATTCTGTGAACTTTGTAATCTGGTTTTGGGAGGTCTCAGGATGCCGCAGCCTTTGGGTTTGGTTTGTTTTTTTTTTTTTTTTGGAGGGGATTGGTTTTGGGATTTTGTTTTTAGATGTTTCTCATCCCTTCCCACCCAGCAAATAATTGCATTTTAAACCAAGGAGAAAGATGCCCCTGTCCAGATTTCATCCTCAGGTTCTGCTTTCACTTCTCTCCATCATCACCTTCCTGTTTTAACACTGTTTTAATCTTTCCCACAGGGATCTCCAAGTCCAGCTCCCTGCATCCTCTTCTTCCTTTATTAATTATGGATTGCAGCAGTCCCAGGATGGCCCAGACTGCACAGGAAATTTGGGGGCAACTCCAAATAAAACCTGGCCCTGGGGACTTTCCTGTCTAACCAGAAAAAAATCCCAGGCAAGATCTTTTCAGCTCTGTTGTTGCCACTCTCCAGGTACAAAATGGGATGAAATTTCCACTAATTAGGAAGCTGCTGAGACAGAGCAATAGTTGAAAAAAGTTGGAACTCTCACTTCCTCCTGAGCTTTAAATAACTCATTTAGCTGTGGTGTCTTTCCAGAGCAGAAATGATTGCAGAACTTGAGAGCTGTGGTTTATCAAAACCAATAAGGGGAGTTTTCAATGAAGGATTAAAGCTGGGATGTTGTTCTAAGCCTCCCTCAGATGTTCTCCCTCAAGTCCAGGTGGCAGATTGGTGAAAAAAAGATAATTTGAGGAGACTTTGGACATATAAGAGTTGAGTTTGAATGGCAGGGTGGAAAGCCTGAGGGAAAGCCAAGACCATGAAACACCAGTGGACAGGGAATGCTGTCAGTGTGGAGATTGGCCTGAGAGAAATAAATCCTCCCCTTCAAGGTTTCCCCCTAAATTCAGTCAAACAATGAGCTGCAAATGCTTGGGAGCACAGCTGAAGCAGGAGTTTGGTTTTCTAAGGTTTAGGAGCCACGAGTTTGATGTTTTTCAGGATGAATGTTGTGTTCTCAGCATCTCTGTCAGCCCAGGGCTTCCCCAGCTGAGCTCCTCTGATTTTGGATTTTTCCCCGTGAGGGGTGCAGCAGTGAAACCTTCACCTGCAAATATTAACTAGGAAAAGATGGAACAGCTCAAGGATGGGTTTGTTGTTCCCTGCACCACTTCTTACCCCACTCCCCTCTCCACAGGCCTTGATGAAAGGGTAGAAAATGCAGAGCTGGGCTCTGCCTGACACAGGATTCATTTATTTCCATCAAGGAGTCAAATCTTGATCTCCAAACCATCAATATTTCAGGGCCAAGGCAAAGCCCAGAGTGGGGGAGGAGAGCTCCCTCAGTCTCCAGGCTCTCCTCGTAGTTAAAAGTTCACTGCAGAAAATTTGATGCTTAATAAATTGGAGCCTTCTCTGCTTTAAATCATTTCTACAGCAATTGCAGAAGAAAACATAATTATTACAAACTGGTCATTTGTTACTGAGAAATCTCATTAAATTGACTCAGTGCTGGAAGGTTTGGTGGGGGTGGAAGGGGAGAAGAGGCAAAAACCTGACAGAGGGGTGGGAGAGGAGTCTCTTAATTACAGATTGATTCTTCCTGGTGATTGAATGTAGAACATAATCAGCTCATCCTTTCTGCTGGGGCAGCTGGGAGCTCCAGGGACCTTTTTGTCTCCCCTGACGTGCCAGCAGGGTTTGCTGATGGCCTGGGGATGCAGGGAATAGCCTGGAGAGCGTGGAGAAAGCACATCCAGCTGAGCCCTGGGACCCAGCCTGGGCCAGGGTTTCATTCACTGTCATCTCCTCAGCACGTCTTCATTTCGTGCTGAACCATCCCACGGCCCTGCAGCTCCACAGGGAGAGTTTGGGAATCCAAACCCAGCCTTGGGCACGGCTCGGGAATCCCAAAATCCCAGCGTGGTTTGGGGTGGAAGTGTCAGGAAAATGAACCCACAAACACCAGAGGTTTTTGTCCAAAAAGGAGACAGAGGAGTTCTTTTTGTATTTATTCTAATAAAGGGAGAGGCCATGGGGCATTCCACTGGGATCTCTCCAATTTTTGGAGGGTCCAGCCTCTTTTTATCCCAACTTCCATTTTTTGCTAATGGGCCATCTTTAAAACCAGCTGGGGCAATCATCTTTATCTTTCCCATAGCCCATCCTCCCTCCAGGAGATCTCTCCTGTTCATGGCCATTGAGTCCCAGTGCATGGCTGATAAAATTCCATCAT
>JANRGV010000059.1:4567977-4579279 GCA_024734035.1 Alethe castanea | reverse complement strand
GGTTTTCCACAGTCTGAAAGGTTTTTTTGCAGAATCAGATTTCCTGCCTTTGTGTAATCAATCACAAACTATCTGCTGATGATCAGGCTTTCTACTTCTTCTGTTTTTATCTACCAAGACATAGAACCAGGAGCAACACCTTGGTTTACCCAAGGCCCAGGGCAGAGATTTGGCTGGACAACATAACTTCCAGATTTTTATTTTGTCTCCCTAGTCATGCTTGACTTGACTTTGCCTTGGGGAAAGGAATTTTCTTTAGTTTTATTTAATAAATCTAGCATCACTCTAAGGAGATGGGTTTGAGGCACAACAGACTGGGAGTAGCCCAAAAATCCCAGGAAGATGAAATGCAAGATGAAAGATTTGTTAAGGATCCAGAACTTTTCTTAAACTCAAGACTGTGTGTAAACCCAAATTTTGGAGGGTTGTGTGACTGAGGGGTTGGTGACACAGGAACACAGAGGGATTGAGGCAAAAAATGCTGTGGGCACTGAGCAGGCCAAGGGGAGAAGGGAAAATTCAGGAGGTGGAATTAGAGGGAAATCAGCATGTTCATGCAGAGGGAAGGGCAGATAATGGGGAGAGGCAAGAAATGTGAGGATCAAAGTGGGAATTGATGCTGCAAGGCCAGGGAGGGATCAAAGGGGAGATAAAACAGGTTGCCAAGGCATCCGAGGCTTTCTTCACATCCCAGCCCCCCCTTCCTTGAAAGGGAGGCTGAAGACACAGGAACAGTGAATGCAGTGCCAGAGAGGGGCTGGGGAGCTGCAAAAATAAATCCCAGCCCAGCCTTGTCCTTTATTTTTGGTGCTTTTTAGGGTGAAATCCAAATTCTCCCATTCTCCTGATGGGCTGTCTCTGATTCTGCACAGTTTTGGTCCAACCTTGCCTAAAAATGGCCCTGAGTTCCTCACTTCATCCTTCACTGCCACATTCAGCCCCTGAGAGCATCCAGAGCTCTCCCACCCCATCAGTGCCCCACAAAACCCCCAAATCCAGGGGATTTTTCCTTTCACCTGCCTGAAGCCCTGTGACCACTGCCAGCGATTTGAAGTGGCCTCCAGGCCAGAGAATGGGTGAAAATAAAGAAAACAGGAGCTCCAGAGGAAGCTGGTGTGCTCACCAACATCCAGGGGTTTTCTCCTGAGCTATTCTTGCTGTTATCCAGATGGGCCCCGTTCCAGGTGGATGTTTGTGCAGCTCCTGAGGGGCACTCGAGCTCTAGATCAGCATTTTAATCTTCCTTCAATTCCTATTTTCTTGTCTGGCCTCTGGGGACCATCTCAGAGCTTTTAGAACATTAATGGGAGATTTAAAGTGAAACGAAGGGGGCTGCTGGTGCACAGTAGGAGATGCTGACCCCAAAAAAATGGGATTTTCCCCGAAGTTTGCTCAGCTCTGCAGCTGCTCTGAGCTGTGATCACTGTGGAAGAACCTGCCTGGCAACCCAAAATGCAGACACAGCTCCATTTGAGACAAATCTCCCCCCCTGCCAGCTCCCAAAATGCACAAAGAAACCTCCCTGCCTTCAAAGCAAACCCCAAATTAGCAGGAAATGACTCATCCCACAGATACAGACTCAGAAATATTCAAGTTCTCATCCAGGTAAGGAGAAAAAAAATCCCTTCAGGAGGGTTTTGTGGGGGGATGTTTTGGAGGTCTCAGGTGCTCTGCTGGTTTTGAACCTCTTCAAGTGCAAAGAGACGCAAGTGGAGCCTCTGCTCTGTGATTTATATGTGGAAAAGCTTTTCCTGGCACTGCAGAATTGCTGCCCACACCATCCAGCCCAGCACAACTCTCTTGCCAGAGAGGTACAGGTAATTAGACAGGCAATATCCAGGTAATTAGACAGGTAATTAACTCTGACTGACAGGAAACTTGGGCATCCCTTCCTGGGGTCATAACTCCAGGATGTATTTCCCACTGCCTCCAGAAAATAAATTTTATCCAGGGTGTATCTCTACTGTTTAGGCTCAACTAAAACCTTGTTTTTCCTTGGCAATGCCCAAGAATTCTGTTCCACTTCTATTTCACGTGGGGGGAAGTGGATAGGGAGTGACAGAAGAACAAAACAAATCCAAAAATAATCCCCTGCCCTTGCTTTTGCTCTGTCCCTGGCTCCCTTTGGCTGTGCTGACATCCTCTCATGGGCATTTAATCACATTGATTACACTGAGATTGTTCTGTAGGGCTTGCTCTGATTCTTGGGAAAACAGAAGCAAAATAAAACTCTGCTGGACCAGGGGTAGTTGAAGAGTTTGGGGATGTTTTCCTACACAAATTCAGGTTTTGGGATTTTCTCTGGGGGAGAGATGGAAGCAGGGACAGTGGAAATATCAAGGTCTGTGTGAGTTACTTTGATTCCCAGCCCTGTGCCCCCTTTGCTCTGTCCCTGCTGGGTTTAAATTTCAACTTTCAGCTCATCTTCGTTCTGGTGCTCCCATTCCACAGGGAATTCTCTCCTCAGAGCTGGAAAATGCCTCATTAGGAAGGAAGCTTTGCTGAGACAGGACCTAGGGGGGTGATACTGGATTTTTTTATTTATTTATTTATTTATTTTTTGCTCTTTGTCAACTCAGCTGCGGTAATTCTCATCAAGGATCCTTGGGTTGAATTTTCCTGATATATTAACCCCCCAGATCTGGGGGATTTCTGTTATCAATACCCTAAAGACCATCTGAACTGTTGTCCCAACACCAAGACCAAAAAAATCCCAAATAAAGAAGCAGAGCTCAATCTCCTCTTCCCCATTTAGTGTCTCCCTTTTTGGGGATGTGTCAGACACTGAGCTCATCCTTTCAAGCACTGTGCTAATGTAGAGGAGTTGTTCAAATTGCCATGTGTAGACGAATTTAAAAAGCTTGATCTGTTTGTCTGGTGGGTGGAAATGTTTTCTCTTAGGAGGTTCCAAGCAAAACTTAGTCCACTTTTCCCCCACTGTATTTCCACTGAACTGAAAAAAGATTATTTCATCAGATTTCCTTGATTTTTTTTTTAGGCTTTTCTTAAAGCTTCACCTCCATGAATCATGTGTTTATCTTTAAAATCAAAAAGAAAAACCTCTCTGGCTCCCCCCGCCTTGCAGTGCCATTAAAAATTCTAAAAGCTATGTAGCCTCAGAGAATAGCCTTTCCAAAGACATGAAAAAGAATTGCTGATTTATTTATTATTTATAGACCTCATTATATTTTAACTCCAGGGGGTGGCAAATATAGGAGAGACTCCTTCAAACAACTTGTGGTGCTCTCCATGGTTTTTGTGCTGGAGAAGGGAGAGAAGAGCAGCTCCAGAAGAAAAGTGAAGTGAGGACAGCTAGGGTGGGCACTTTTGGGGAGATTTGATGGATAAGGACCAAGGAATTTGATGGATAAGTTCAGCCAGGACAGCTGGGAATTATCTGGAATGGGATTCAGAAATTTAGGAGCTGGCACAGGGCATGGAGGATTGGAGGAAGGGAGTATTTTCCTTGAGAGTGCAGTGAACACTGAGAATTTCCAGTTTTTCTCCCCTGTCCCTGCTCCATTAAAATCCTTCAGGAGGAGCCTGCAGAGGGTCTCAGATGAAAAATGAGCCCTGGGAGCAGGAGCTGAGAGCGTGGAAAAGGCAGAAAAATGGCCCCAAAATCCAAGGTTTTGTGAGCAGGGGAATTGTTTGGAAACCCACTTGGATTTCTGGTGGTTTTCCATCTCACTGATGTTCACTGGGACAGAGAGAAAACAGTTTTTGGGATGGACTGAGCTGATTTTTGGGGCTCCAGACTAAAGGGGGAAAGCCCAAAGAAAGACCTGCTGCTGTCCACAGTTGTTATAAACCAATATCCAAACCTTTATCCTGCCCTGAGCTCCCTCATCCCCACGGGCCTGTTTCAAATCACACCTTGCTGCTGGTGGCAATGCAAATTCAGAATAATTAGAGGAGAAAAGTGCCCTGCCTTAATTTCTGACACTCAACCTTTCAACCTGCCACTTCTCCCTATTTTAGAGGGTTTGTGATGACAGAATCCAGATATTTTTTTAATCCAGGTTTTTATTTATTTTTTATTTTTTCTGATTATGCCTCCTTACCACAACTTTGGTTAAACTCTCCTAAAATCTTGCTCATTAGCATAATTTGGGTGGATTTCTTCTGCATCTCAGCACTGCCCCTGATAATTTTGCTGACCACAATCAACTTTGATGGAGAAGGAGACAAATACTCCCTCCCTTTGCCAATAATTCCTGATGCAGGTGAGTTTGGGGGTGCAAATAAATGCAATAAAACATCCTGACTCAAGGCAGGGGGAGAATTTTTGTGTTCCTCCATCAGGTGTAACAAAATTCCAGGAGTTGCACAGACTTCCTGCAAGTCCTTTTTCTTTGATCTGTTTTTGGTTGGGTTTTATTCTGCTGATTAGAGCTTTCCTAATATTGAGGGTGTTAATTTATGTAGATTTATGCACCCTGGCAGTATTTATGTGAGTGCACACCAGGAATAAAGGGGGGAAATTGTGGCAGAGATGTCCAGAGTGAGGGGAGAATTTGGAGAGGGAAACAGCTCTGCATCCAAATAAATTCCATCATTCTGGACATGAGGAACCATCTTAACCTCAACAGGGAGAAAATCAGGGAAACCTTGAATTGTGATAATGTTCCAAGAGTTTTTTGCTGTTTAAATTCTCCAAGGGGAGAGGCAGCTCCTCCTGGGAGCTCAGCAAAGCTCACCCCAAAATCCCAAATTCCCACGGGATGTGGGGATGATTGTCCCAGCAGGAGCAGGGCCTGCAGAGCCTTTCCTGATCCCAGCTTGGAATTCCTGATCCCAGTTTGGATTTCCTGATCCAAACTTTGATTTCCTGATCCCAGTTTGGAATTCCTGATCCCAGCTTGGAATTCCTGATCCCAGTTTGGAATTCCTGATCCCAGCTTGGATTTCCTGATCCCAGCTTTCATTTCCTGATCCAAACTTTGATTTCCTCATCCCAACTTGGAATTCCTGATCCCAGCTTGGAAATCCTGATTCCAGCTTGGAGTTCCTGATCCCAGCTTTGATTTCCTGACCCCAGCTTTCATTTCCTGATCCAAACTTGGATTACCTGATCCCAACTTGGATTTTCTGATCCCAGCTTGGATTTCTTGATCCCAGCTTGGATTTCCTGATCCCAGCTTGGAATTCCTGATCCCAGCTTGGATTTCCTGATCCCAACTTGGATTTTCTGATCCCAACTTTGATTTCTTGATCCCAGCTTTGATTTCCTGATCTCAACTTTGATTTCCTGATCCTAGCTTTGATTTCCCCATGGAAACTCACTCTGTGTCCTCAGCAGCTCCAGGATTGTTTTCTCCTTTGGGAAAAATGAGGATTCACATTTTGTTTGTCACTGTTGTCTCATTCCTGCCGCTGACCCAGGGATAAGGATCTGGCACAGAACATTTTATCAGCTGTAGTAAATGTTCTTTCTTTATTAATTCCATTTGGGATCAATAATTAATGCTGCTGTCTCCTTTACAATCCCCCTCAGTGGGAGAGGAGGTCAGGACATCTCAGCTTTTTGTTTCTTGAAGCCCTCACAATCCCAAATTCCTGTATTGATAAACTTTTTTTTCTTGTTTAGGGGTTAGCAAGATCCCAATCTATGGGGACAAGGTGGATAATTTGGAACAGAATTTCCAGCAGAGAGAAAAAATAGCAAAGACTGAGCAAGGATCATCCCATCCCTCCCTTGTCAGGGGCAGAATAATTCAGAGAGACTCGTGGGGCAGAAAGTGAATTTTAAATTAGAAGGAAAAACAGAAATAAAGAAGATTTCTCTGCCCATCACAACGCTGAGAGTTTCCTGACCAATTCTTTTGGCAGAGATCACCAAATTCCAGGTTTGGAACTCCATGTGCCAGAGGTGATTCCGAGGTGGAGATGCTTTGTGGTCTCTTGAGCCAATGCACATCCCTGGAGCATCTCTCACCTCAAAAATCAAAGTGCTGTGGCTTCCAAATTCCACAAAACAAATAGGGCAAGGCTCAGGAGCCAGAATTTCTCTGGCTTTTAGCTGTCTTGAGCTGTCAGCTCCCCTTGGGCCAGTCCACAGCACACCAGGGCTCCTTCTTGGCTGCTTTTCCCAGGCATTAACCAAGAGCAGATAAATCCTGAGCTGAAGTTTGTTTCTGGAACAGCAAAATGCCAGGGTGGGATCTCTGTGCCAGCAGCACAAACCTCAGCCCCACGGGCGGCTCTTGACCCTGCTGTGGGTAAAAAGAGAATTTCAAAAGGTGGCAGAGTAGCTGATAAAGGCTCAGTTATCTCCGTGTGGGCATGGCAGAGGGATTTTGCACACCCTGCTGATCCAGGAGATGTTTTCTTCTTTCCACGTGCCAGGGAAACAGAAGCAATGAGGATAAAATTCTCAATTCCCATCTTTTCATGTGGTTTCCTTTTCCTGCTGTCTTCTCACAGCTTCCTCCCTCCCCTTCCCCTTTGCCCTCAGTCAAACCCAAGTCATTTAAATGAAAAAAAAACGGGGTTTAAATTCATTTACCTGACAAGGTGCCACTGAGCCTGACAGCAATTCTGGGATGGATATTCCAAAGCTGGCTCTGGCTCCTGTGGCAGCCCGTCCTTTATCCCAGCCATGTTTGCTCCAGTTTGGCCAAAGCTGCCCAAATTCAGGAGAGATCTCCTGGAGCAAACTCCAGTGTGGATAATCCAGGTCCCTGCAGAACCTGCTGGAAAGCTCCTCCTGCCTCTGTTGTTATTTTTTCTGTTGTTTTCCTCTTGCATCCCCAGATTTTTGCCAGTGCTGGGTTTGATTTCAGTGCCCAAGCATTTCTCCTGGTGTACCATTGTTATCTCCTCGTTCCTGGCTCTTTTGCAAAAGATCTTCAAACAAAGATCTTCAATCTCAGATTCAAAACTTAATTCACTCCGCTGGTTGGTCCTTGCCCCCTGCTTGAACCCATGGATAGAAACTGAATTAAAATTACCTTGCAAAAATTGCAAACGCTCACTGGAGCATTCAGATTTTCGCCTCCTCCTCCACCTAAGGCATAAATGGGATTATTCCAGTCAGCCACAGCCCCCAAACAGGGAAACAATGGAGCTCTCTGCCAGCAAAAGTGAGTGTGGGATTCAGAGCCTAATTAGATGGGGAGACTGGGAGCAAATATGTAAATAGCAGGATGACTATTGTAAAAGATATTTCTAGTTATTTGTACTGCAGGATTTCTTGATTTGCTGCTGGGACCCAGAGGTTTATCTCCGTGGTCTCTTAGGAAAGAGGGGGGGAAACGCCATGCAAATCAAAGCTTTGTTTTTCAAATGTGCTGGAAAGGGGGAAGGCAGGTGAGCATCACTCAATTAAGAGGAATGTGAGGGGAAAATGAAAAAAATGTGTCAGAGATGCTTTGGGTATCAACATGGAGTGAGTGGGAAAGTCTGAGTGGTATAAAATGTGAATAGATCCACCAAGGATCCACTGAAGGAATCAAGCAATGATCCAAGCTGTGCTTTTTTTGGTGTTTTTTTTTTTAATAAGTAGAATAAAAAAAATGTGTGGCAAGAAGAGTTTAATGAGCAAGGGATGAGGCAGAGGGATAACTGTCCCTTCTGGATGAGGATCTGGACACTGCATCAGGCTCATGTGGGGCTCAGGGCTTTGAAAGCTGCTGAAACCACAGCCCCAGGCAGGAACTGGGGTTGTGTGGCAGGAAACAGAGTTTGTGATGCCCTGATTGGCAGAAAGAAAGGAAGAAAGGAAAGAACTGGGCTTGCTGGTAATGCAATTGCCATCTCGGATCCACAGAAGGACCTGAGGAGAAGCAGCTGCCTGCAGGAGAGTGGCCTTTGAGTAAAACTGAAGGAAATTGCAGTGGGCCCTCGGGGGAGCCTCTGAAGAGCTGATTTCAGAAGGGTCAGAGCAGTTCTTAGCCCAAATTGCCCTCTGTCATTTCTGCCAAGTGCCATCTCCACTCCCAAAGGCCAGCATCTCCCAGAACCTTCCCTGGCACCTCATCCCCCTCCCCTGAACTCTGAGCCCATCTTGAAATAAAAACCTTTCCCGTTTTCTGTGAAACACAGACTCGAATTTATCCTTCCAGAGGAAGAAGATCCTTGCACCAAAGTGTTTCTCCACTGCTCAGCAGCTGAACTGCATCCCTCAAGCACAACTGCAAGTGAAAAGAAATAATAAAATAAAATTGAAAAGAAAAAAAAAGACAAAACATCTTTTCAGCTGGAAACTTTTGCCCCGTGTGTTTTCTCTCTGTGGCAGAATTCCTTCCAGTGAATATCCATGGAATTAAAAGGGGATTCCAAATTGGCCATAGTTATGTGGACTGGCATTTGTTTACCAGAGGTTTTTCTTGTTTAGTTAATCCCATCAAATTTAATGTCTTGTGATCCTGGCAGTCGTTTAGAGTAGGAAATGCAGGAACTTCACTTCTGTTTTCACTTCTGTGCTCTCCACAGAGTCCCCCAAAATCTGCTCCCTGCTGTTCTCCTGTGCCTGGCCTTCCACACCTCTCTGGGAGTCAGAACTTTGCTGCTGATGCCTTCCCTGAGAAAAGCTCTGAAAGTGCCCCCCAAATTTGTGACCACCACATTTTTTCCAGGGTAAAACTGCCCAGTTTCTGGTGCATGAGTTTGTGCTGCTCCTGATTTCTCCACTTTGTGTTTTTAGGTGCCTGCAAAGAGCAGAAAAGGAGAAATTCTTCCTCTTCAAGTGGCAGGAGCTATGAGCTTTTCTCCTCCTTTTACCAGGGAAAGTATGGGCTACTTAATGAAATAATTGCTCCTTTAACAAATTACCCCTCATTAGCCAAGCCACTGTGGCTGTGCACACTCTGATCTGCAGAATGGAAAGATATTACCTCAAAAATCCTCCTAATAATTGGCACAGCTGAGCTGCCTGGCCACTTTTATCTAACAAAAAGTGGTGCCCTGTGCTGCTGACAGCTATAATAATAATAATAATAATAATAATAATAATAATAATAATAATAATGCAGCATCACAACACAGCTTTGAACTCCAACCTGGCTGGTTCAGGGTGGAAAATCTTGGTTTTTCCTGCAGGCTGAGGAGTTTGATCCTGAGGTAATGGAGGGAGTTTTATCTCAGGGTAACCCAGAATTGCTGTCTTGGCTCAGATAAATGAGAAATCTCCCACTGAACCAGGTCCATGCTGGCCTTGGACACCTCCAGATCTCCACATTTGTTCTTATATTCCATCAGTCCAAGCCAGCCCTCTGTCCTTTATTTAATTCTCTGTATTCCAGTCAAACTCACTGCCTCAGAAGTGATGGAATTGGGGCATGTGGAGAGGTTCAAACAAGGATTAATAATTTCTCTGGGTGATGAAAATGCAAAGTTATTGTGTTAGCTGTGAAGGGCAGGAGTCCCTCATGCCTACTGAACATGAGAGGATGTCAGGATGAGATTTTTGTTCTTGATTATTTCCCTCTCCTTCCAGTACAGCTGTTCTTTTAGCAGAAGCAAATGGATTTGGGAATATTCTGTCATTACTTCTCCCTGAAATTATTTTTCTTCTAAGTATATCAAATAATAAGTGTTTCAGCAGGGAAAATTTTCATTTTCTCATACTTTTTTTTTTTTAAAGAAAATGCATTATTCTCTTTATCTTCCTCTGCTTCTTTCATTGTATGTGTTATTCCATCTCCTATCTGAAGCATCCACACATAAAATATTCGAATTATTAACTATATTTTGCATAGGCCAAGGTTGCCAGAATAGAGAGAGATTTTAGAATTAGATTTTAGAGGGATTAGATTTAGAGAGATTTTAGATATTAGAAAAAAAGAAATCTTTACTGTGAGGGTGGTGAGGCCCTGGCACAGGTTGCCCAGAGAAGCTGGGAAAAAAATTCCTCTCCTCATGGTCCTTGCTCCAAACCCCTTTTCCTTAAGAAAACCTCACTTTCTCTGTGTTTATGACCCCTTTGGCTGTAAAATGGGCACTCACATTTGCTGGGAAGATCAATTCAACAGAGATGCTGATGCTCAGCTGTTCTGCTAATGGGCAGCCACCTCAGGTATGTGGTTAAGATGATTTAAAAGTGCTAAAAGTGGCATTAATTAGGGCCAGAAGCCAAGTGCTCAGTGATGGGAGTGCAAGGAAAAAGCTGTCCCCAAAGGCAGCTCCCCCACATCTGGGGTGACAGCAGCAGCTGCTCTGCCAGATGTGCTTCTCAGCCAGCTGGCCTTGCTCTGCTTCCCTCTGCCTCTGCTCTTGCACCTCCTGGCTGATTTCCAGCCCCAAAATGTTCCCCTTTTCCACCTGCAGGGTGTCAGTGGGCACTGATCGCTGCAGAGCATGATCCACGTGGAAACCTGACACACAACAGGCTCAGGAACTGAGACCCTTTGTCTCCCCTGATAAAACCAGAAATCATAAATACTGCTGGCTTCACCCAGTTGTGAATTTTTCCAGCCCAGCCACGTTGTTGCCACCTGAGGCTTAAGTGGAGGGAGCTCCTGAGGATGCTGCTCAATTCCCATTCCTTAAGGAACCAAAAAGGACAATGAAAAATTTCCTTGCTGGTCACTAAAGTCTGGTAACAACTTGGGACAAGGAGTTGGACCCCCTCAGTGACAAACCACAACCCAAAAAGAGCCAAAATTGACTGAGCAGAGCAAAATAAAGAGCAGAATTCAGCACATGAAGTGTGGGGAATGGGATAAAGCAGAGTCAGGCTGGAGGCTTGGCACTGCTGTCCCAGCCCCACACAGGTCCTGACATGCCTGTGACACTCGTGGCACCAGCCAGCTGAGTGTGACAGCAGGCAGAGCTGCCTGCTGGATTTTAATTAGACTGAGACTAAATTACACGGGGCTCGGCGAGCCCGTCCTTTTCAGCGTGGCTTGGGGAGAATGAAAAGACGAGCATTTTCAATTTAAGGTTTAGTTAGATAATGCCTGTTGGTGCCAGTAGATTACAGAGTGGATATTAAATCCTCCAGGATTTGCAATGGCAAAGTACTCCCAGAATCCATAAGCAGGGAGGAGAGCAGGGCTGTGGAGCTGTTGTCCCCTGGAGGACCTGAGCAGGAGGAGAAAATGGGAAGTAAATCTTCCTTTTGTAGGAAACTGCACGGGCAGGCTGTGGCCTTTCAACTCCCCTTGTTAAGGAGATTTCCTGCTCCTAACAAGGAAAAGGTGATGGGGTTTGTTTGGAGCAGGGGGAGGCAGGGCTGGGTCTGGAGTGCCAGAGCTCCTGCTGGGGGTGTGGGGACAAGGATCCCCTGTCCTGGTTTGAAGGACAGGTGTCTGCCAATAAAGGCAGAAGCTTCTCTTTGAAATGGAGAATGTAAACCCCC
>JANRGV010000059.1:4551772-4565973 GCA_024734035.1 Alethe castanea | reverse complement strand
GGATCGACCACATCCCCTGGGACTGTCCTGTGATTGTCTTGGGATTGTCCTGGGACTGTCCTAGGACTGTCCTGGGATCGACCACATCCCCGGGGCTGTGCTTGGACTGTCCTGGGACTGTCCTGGGATTGTCCTGGGACTGTCCTGGGATCGACCACATCACCCGGGATTGTCCTGGGATTGTCCTGGAATTGTCCTGGGATTGACCACACCCCCCGGGATTGTCCTGGGGTTGTCCTGGGATTGTGCAGAGACCCAGCACATCCCCCAGGACTGTCCTGGGATCATCCTGGGATCAACCACATCCCCCTGGGATTGTCTTGGGATTGTCCTGGGATCCAGCACATCCCCTGGGATTGTCCTGGGATTGTGCAGAGACTCAGTATATCCCCCTGGGATTGTCCTGGGATTGTCCCTGGGACTGGCCCTGAGCCACCTCCTGCCCCAGGATCCACCCTGGGATCAGCCCCAGGACCCTCCTGCCCCCAGGACTGACCCATGGACTGGTCCTGAGCCACCTCCTGCCCCTGGAATCCATCCTGGAATTGTCCACAGAGCCACCTCCTGCCCAGGAGCAATCCTGGAGCCACCTCCTGTCCCTGGGATCCATCCTGGGACTGTCCACAGAGCCACCTCCTGCCCAGGGGCAATCCTGGAGCCACCTCCTGCCCCAGGATCCACCCTGGCATTGTCCACGGAGCCACCTCCTGCCCCAGCACCCTGACCTAGCAGGTGACATCCCTGCCCACTGCAGGATGTGGAATGGGACAACCCTTAAGGTCCATTCCAACCCAAACCACGCTGTGATTCCACGATCCAGGCTCTCACAGCTGCTGGTTTCACCCCGAGTCACCCCCTGGGTGTCACTGAGCCCCAAGTGTCCCCTGCACCCCCAGCTGCTGGGGACCAGGGAAACCCAACACCCCTATTCCTTAGGGAACAATAATTTGGGTGGGAAGGGACCAAAAAAAGCTCATTTAATCCAACCCCCCGCATTAAAAATGTTCATTACTCCATTCCAGCCCTGCTCCCTGCTCAGGCCCGTCATCATTTCCTGGTGTCACTGAGCCCAGGAGCTCAGGGGATGCTCAGAATTCTCTCTTCTGCTCCAGTGGTGGAACTGAGAGGTTCTGCAGCAGTTCCAGGACAGGAAGAAGATGTATCTTTGATTGCTTTTTAATCACAGTAATAACAGTAATGGAGGCAATGAGTGGAATTGATGGGAAAGAGCTGAGCTCTCTCCTCTGCCAACTCCCTTGTGAGGTAAACAAGGAGGATTTAGCAGCTCCCCCAGTGAATTGCTGGGATCCTCGCTCTTCAGGATGAGTGGTGGTGATGTCTGGGGAAAAATCGCTGGTGTTTAGTGCCTGGGAGCAGAAATATGCCAGGAATCCTCTGGAAATCTTCCTGTGAATAACCCCTGTCCACACACAGGGATGTACAATTGCTCCTTTAAGCTGCCATCAGTGCTACATCTGCTTGTTTTTGGCCTTGAATGTGCACCTTCAGCACCCCAGAGGGGTTTTATCTCCCCCTCAGGGCAAGGAGAAGCTGTGATGGACTCAGCACCTTTGAGCTGAGCAGAACCAGAGGTCCCCAGAAGGGCTCAGGTGGGTGGAGGGTCCCAGTGGTGCCCAGAACCAACCTCCTGGGGAGATCCAGCTCCAGGCTGGGGCAAAATAATCTTCTTTTGGCCAGTGAATACAGGAACGAGAGTTTCCCTGCAGAGGGAACTGCTGAGGTTTGACTCTGGCAAGGGCTGAGGGGTTTTTCAGGACTTTTGTGGCACCACTGTTAGGAACTGACCTAACTGGGTATTTTGGGGTGTTGTGCTAGAAATGCCTCCATCAGATTTTGACCTTCAAGGTTGTGGGAACCTCCTCTGACCTTAAATATCAAGAAAAGCAGTGAAACAGCTCTGAGAGCCTGCAAAATGGGTTCTCCAAGCCTGCTGCTCACATAAAGGATATTTTGGAGAGACTCAGCCTCGCTGAGAGCACAGAAACACCGAAGGCAGAGCTCACCCCGTGGGTTTTGCTCAGACATGGAGCTTTCTCCTTTATTTCTGCAGTGTGGTGCACACACGAGGGGCCCGTTTACATCACCAGCCGTGCCCTGCCTGAGGAGGAGGAGGAGGAGGAGCAGGAAGGAGTCCAAGACACGATCCAAACAGTTCCTGCCCATCTCAAAACCTCCCTGGAACCCCCCTGGGAAGCAGAGGAATCACAGGGCTGGGGTGTGCCCCAACCCTGGGGGGAAAAAAGGGGCTGGGGGACCCCAGTGAGGTCCTGGCATCCTGCAGGGCTCCATTCCTGGGGAAATTTGGGTGTGCAAGGGGCTGGGGGGTGCACAGAGAGGGCAGGGGACAGCAAAGGGACAGTGGTGGCCTCAGGCAGGTCCAGTGGCACCACACAGCCTTGTGTGGGCACGGGGGGATTTGAACATCCAAGCTGAGGAGGAGGAGGAGGAGGAGGAGGAGGAGGAGAAGGGTCATGCCCATATTTTGGAGCATAAAAAGGAGGTGGTGGAAGGTTCTGCTGGACCTGCTCAAGGGCAAAGCAGTGAGACCTGGAGGGGGGCTGGTTTTATCCTTTAACACACATCCTCAAACCCCTCAGTGCTTTTCCCAGCAATTCCATTCCCTTTTTTTCACATCCTTTTTGTCACATCCTGCCCTACCACGCCAGCCCCTTCCCCCTCTGGTCTTTATAAAGTGACATTTCAAGTGCTCTGGAGCAACCATTCAGCCCCAGGAGTTTTGGGTGAGGTGTTGGGTTAAAAAGCCGTGAGTATCTTTATGAAGGAATTTTCAGGTGGGACCTCCCTCAGCAAGGTGCTGCAAGCAGGAAAAAGTGAGGGGAAGCCATTCCAAAATTTCTTGAATAGAGCAAATCGAGAAAAGGAGCTGTCAGGTCTTGGTTTTCACCATTTGAGGGCTCTTATTCCCGTTTCTCCCCCTGCATGGCATGGACTGAACCCCTCAGTTCATCCATGGAGAGGGAAAATCACCTCAGGGAGATCATGGAATGGTTCTCTAGCTCTGGACATGATTCATCTGTCCAGGGGACAAATACAAAAATATTATCTTGAGCAAAAATCTGTGGCAGTAATTCTCATTGCCCACTGCAGGGGAAAAAAAAATATAAAATACCTGAACTACAGTATATAAATCAATTTTGGTTTAGGGGAATTAAGAAAAACCACCACAAACCAGAAAAGCACCCAGCACCTATGGCATCTAATCAATCTTGTATTACTAGGATGGATTTGCTTTTTATTTCTTAATTTGAAAAGGTGGCTGGAGGGGCACTTTAATGGGCTGGAAAGCCTCCCTGCTCTCCTCCAGCAGCTCTGGGAAAATCCTGCTGGGGTTTTTTGGCAGGTGAGGAGCAGAGCTGAGCTGCTGGAGGACCCTGGGGATGTGTGATGCCACCAGGGGATCTGAGCCCAGAGGGAGCTGGGTGTCCCCAGGGAAAAAAACTCGAGTTTGGGACTTCTCCATGCTGGGAAGAGCTTTGGGAACACCCAGCAGGGTTGATCAGCTCTGGGGACAAGGGGACAGCTGCCTAGCAGGGGGTGCCACCCAAGCATCCACAATTCCCAGGAGGGGCAGAGCAGCTGGGGGCAGGGAGGGGACAGGGAGGGGACAGCAGAGGGTGTGAAGGCCTGCAGAGCTCTCGAGGTGAGAGATTTGGGGGTGATTTTGGGGGAAAAGTCCCGGTTTGCTCAGGGCAAGGCCGTTCCCTCGTGCACTGCCCTGGCCCTGGCAGGGATGGGAGCAGCAGGGTTGATAGAGGAGCAGGAACATCCATGGGAATCTGCAGCTGAGCCTCTGCTGCCAGCTCTCCCAACTCCTCAGCAGCTCAGGGGGCCTCGTTGGAGGTGGCTCCGTTGCCTTTGTTGACGTAGAAGGGGCGGTAATGTGACTGCAAGGCAGAATTTGGGGATGTCAGTCTGACCCCCTCCTTTTCCTGACCAACACCTCACCCACCCATCCACATCTTAAAATTCCTGCTCAGCACATCCAGCTTTTCCTCAGCACCTCCAGCTTTTCCTCCTGGACAGCAGCACTGCTTCCTTCTCCTCCTAGAGGTGCTGGGGACATCAGATGCAAATAATTTGCCTTTTTTTTTTTTTTTTCCAGAGCCAAACTATGCCTCATGTAAAACCTCAGACTGTGACTCACAGCTCGATGAGAGGGTTTTTTTGGGGAAGAGAAGGGGAATGTCACCTTTATTTTTATGCCTCTCTCAGAGTGTTTTAATTGCTCACTAAGCTGACAGCTCAGGGGAGCTGTCACACTTGCAGTTATGCAAGTTGTGTGGGGTTTTATTTGTGCTCTCTGCCTGGCAAACCCCAAACTCCTGTGCATGGGAATTCTCACACAATGGGGCACTGCTGGTTTGGTTTGGGGCACAAACATCCAGTGTTTGTGCAAACAGAAGTGGAGAGATGGGGTAAAATCAACAGGAATTGGCATTTTCTGCCTCTCCAGCTCTGTTTGCTGCAGTTCCTGACTGATCCCACCCCACCAGGACCTGTGCCTGGAATTTCACTCTGATCTGCCCCATTCCAACCAGCAGTGCTGGCCATGGTGCAGAAACAGCAGCCAGTTTATTTGCTGGCATCCCTGGCTTCATCATCTCCAGCCTGGGTGGGAATATCCTCCCACCACTGAAGGAATAACCACAGAATTCAGGAAAAAAAAAATGGGGCTTTTAATGCCCAGTCTGCCTTAGGTTTGTTCTCTGTGGGACTCTCTCACCTTCTTGACCCCTTTTAGTGCAGAACAAATTAATATCAGGAACAGCAGGAGGCACAGGCAGGGCAACCCCAGAACATCTCCCTGCTCAGTGCTCAGCACCTCCTGCTCAATGTTCCCTTTTGTCAAGATTCTTTGCACTTTATGGCTTTAATTTCCAACGGAATTAAGATATGAAAGAGGGGGGCTTCATTTAAAAGAGCTCCCTGAGTGTGAAAAAGACCTTCCTCCTTAAACAGCACAGTCCTTGGTGAAAATTCATATTTACAGACCTTTTAGAATGTATATTACTTAAATACACATTTAAGGCTATTTAAAAAGCCAGATTATTGGCCCAATAGACCATAAAAGCTCCTGCAGAGATACTGCAGCCTGGAGTATGCATTTCTATTTTGGTGCTTTTAAATGCTTGTATTTATCAGCTCAATTGTTGGGTTCAGGACTGGGTGGGGAATATTGGCTATGAAAAGGAAATGGTCATTACAGATGTGTGCATGAGAGAGGAAGGGAGGCAGGGAAGGGATGGTGGGAGAAGTCACCCAGATTTTCTCAGTGGGGATTAAGGAGAAATCACCAGGAACACAATGGATGTGGGTGATGATGTTTTAGAGGGTCAAACCCAAGGCAGAAGGGATGGCAGAATTTTGATGCAGCACCTTCAAAGGCTCCAGGCTGGATTTCCTGGAAGAATCTGCCAAGGAGCATCCCTTGCACAGGAATTCACCTCCTGGGGAGATGTTGTGGTGATTTCTGACCCCTCATCTTGATCCTGCATTTGCAGGACACGACCAGCAAGGCACTTCCATGGGCTTTTCTCTGGTGTCATTTACACATTGTGGATGTCACAGAGTGACACAGAGTGGGCAGGGCAGGGAAAGTCCTACCAGTATCATTTTACAGGATTTGCACAAAATTCTGCATCAAATTTTTACACCAAAACGTTTTCAAATCAGCATTGATTAGAGCTGTGAAAGTTGGGGAGGTTAATCTGCATCCTGAACAGGAGCAGTGGGGTTGAACCTTTAATTTCCACACTCCCAAAGGACCCACCCTTATTCCTGAAGCCCTCCTGGAACAGGCTGAACCTCTCCCAAGGAAAAAAATTGTGATTTTCCTTACCAATACAGACTGCTTGGAGGAGGATTTCCACGTCTGCGGCGTCACCTTTGCAGACTGGTGCCTCACTATGGAGGGGTAAGCTGTGAGAACACAAAAACAGCCCGTGATGGGTCAGCCCCTGCCCCTGCCACCCCCCTGTCCCCTGGGCAGCAGGACTGGCAGTGCCACCTCATCAGCATTGCATTGCTCAGCATGGAAATGCAACCATCCCCGGGCTGGGACAGACAGACAGCCCTCAGACAGGTGCCTCTGCCACCACCCAACCAGGCAGGAAAAGGCAGGAAAGAAGGGCTGGCTAATTAAAACGTCTGAGGAATGCAGAGAGGCGGAATGCAATCAGCCCAATTAAACCCAGGCCGAGTCCCAAAGTCAGCGTTCTGCCTCTCGCAGAGAGCGCTGCAGGCTGTTTAATTAGTGCAAAGAGCTGAGCCCGGGGTTCCTGCAGCTCCTCTGGCAGCTCCAGAAAGCCTCACCCCCTCCCAGCAGCCCAGCCCTGCTGTGCCCCGGGCTGCAGCAGGGTCACATCACACCATGCCCTGCCCAGCATCCCAGGCACCACACCTGGCTCTGCTGGGCAGGCTCTGGTGCTCTTGGATTCCACCTCTGGTGGGCAGTGGCAAGAGGGTGATGAGTTGGTGAATGGGGGTTTGGTTCTGGTGGAGGAGGACAGGCAGCTCCTGCTTTTTTTTTTTATTATTATTATTTTTTTAAGGTTGTGCTGTTTGTGTTATTTTGCAGTGGTGAAACTAGAAGGGCAAGCAGCTGTGGTGTCTTCCTCAAAAATGATCTAGAATTTATTTCTACCCGTTACCAACAAAATCAAAAATCCCTCCACCTGTTCCCTAGACAAAACTTTAATATTTTTTAACACTCCTTGCCGCCCCGCTTCAGCAGAGTCGCTCAGGGCAGGTGCCTGAGAGCCAGGCCGAGGTGTAGGACTGCTCCAGAGCAGCACTGAGGGTGTGTGAGCCCAGCAGGGGCAGGAGGAGGGGAATACTCAGCTCCTAGTACCGGTCTTAGTGAAGAGGCTCCCGTCAGACTGTTTGCTGAAGTCACCGGGCGGATTCTGTCCCACCGAGGAGAACTGAAAAGGCAGCTTAGTGCCATTGCCTACTGGAAGACAGAAGAGCTTGTGTTATTCCAGGGGGCTCTGTGGTCTCAGCAGAATTTCCAAAACCCTACGAGTCTGCCTTGCCCTGGCTGGGCGGGCTCGGGCAGGGCCAGCCTGGCCCTTCTGTCTGTGTCAGGGACAGCCTGGCCCTTCTGTGTGTGTCTCAGAGACAGCCTGGCCCTTCTGTCTGTCTCAGGGACAGCCTGGCCCTTCTCTCTGTGTGTCTCAGAGACAGCCTGGCCCTTCTCTCTGTGTGTCTCAGAGACAGCCTGGCCCTTCTCCCTCTCTGTCTCAGGGACAGAAGGCAGCTGTGTGTGGGTGTGAGGCGATGCCAGAGCCCCAGGCAGGGCCCAGCCTCTCTCCTGCAGCCCCAGAGCGCAGGTGTGGTTCAGATCAGCACCTCCAGAGCAGCAGGGATGGCTCCAGCCTTGCCTCCCAGCACTGCAGGCTCCATCCAAACCCCACTGACACGAAAGCTGCTCCTCCTGGGGGTCAGGCCCTGCTGCCAGGAGGAATCTGAGAGCAGGGAGAGGAGAGGGACACAGCAGGGACAGCAGCTGGGCTGAGGTGTGGCTCTGAGTCACCACAGCTCCCCAGGCAGGGTGGCCCTGGCTGCTGCCAGCACCAAGGGAAAGGCTGGACCTTGGAGGAACGAAGCAAAGGAGGAGAGTGTTGGAAAAGGAAGATGGGGATCTGGGAAGAAAAGGCATGAATGTGGACCAGGCTTTGAGAACTTATTAATAAATGTGTGATGTGAGACTGGCTGAGAGGATTTGGTTGTGCCACAGCCTCCACAGGGTGTTCTGAATGCTCAGCATGTGGGGATCTTTGCAAACTGCCTCCCGTGCTTTCTCTGTGGGCAGTGAGAGCCAGGGGTGCCTTTGTGGAGAGCCTGGCTCAGGTGTGTGCAGGCAGGGCTGCTGGCCCAGCAGGAGCTGGCTCTGGGGTTTCTCAGGTGCCAGGGCAGCAGGAGGGGCAGCAGGAAAGGGGGTTAGTCAGGCAGAAAGCTGTGGCACGGGGGGTTAGGGCCTCTCACACGGAATTACCCGTACCAAGTGTTTCCTCGGTCGCTTGGAAGGAGGAAAATTCCCATGACCGTGGGTTGAAATTGGCTGCAAAACAAGAGCATCCAGTTCAGCATTGGCTCCTGTACCTGGCATTGCTCTAGGAAAAGGTCCCCGCAACAGAAAGCTGGGCCCAGGCAGCCGAGGAGAACCTGGGTTTTACCCCTGGTAAAGGGGGAACAGGGGAAATTCTGCCCTGAGCAGAGCTCTCAGTGCCACGGCGCTCAGGAAATTGCCAGCTCAGGGCTGGGTGCTCAGCATGAGAGCCCTGCAGGCAGAGGTTTGGGTTCAGAGCCCCAGAGATGCCAGGCCAGGGACATTTCCCAGCCCTGTGTGCCCCAGGCTCCCAGCAGGACACACACTGGTGCTGCTGCAGCCCTGTGGGGAGGCACTGGGCTCCCAGTAAAGCCAAAAGAAGATGGGTTCTTGGAGCTGCTCTGCTGCCATCCTGTGGGCTGCTTCTCTCTTTAAGATGTGTTTCTGTTTACACAATTCTGTGTGTGTGTGTGTCTGAGTCCCTTCTACTCTTCATTCAATGACTTTCAAGATGATTTTTCCAACCTTCTCCTGGCTTTGGCCAAGCTGTTTGACACGTCAGGAGAGGAAAGCTTAGTGGGAGAGGGCAGAAAGGAGCGTGGAGTAGTTGAACAGATTGTTCCTCTGTCCTTGAGGCAGTGTTTGAAATGTTTTATGCTCCTCTGCCTCATCCTGTCATCCCTGCAAGCAAATATTGGATCATAGAATGGGTTGGGTTGGAAAGGACCTTAAAAATCATCTCATGCCAGCCCCTGTCATGGGCAGGACACCTTCCACTATCCCAGGCTGCTCCAAACCTCATCCAACCTGGCCTTGGGCACTTCCAGGGATCCAGGGGCAGCCACAGCTTCTCTCTGCCAGGGCCTCACCACCCTCACAGGAAGAATTTCCTCCTAATATCCCATCTAAACCTCCTCTCTTTCAGTTTGAAGCCATTTATTATGAAACTCAAGACTCCTTGAATTTAAGCAGGGCTTAAAACCACTAAGTTCAGCTGGAATCCAGGCAGCTCCTCAGTTTGGGCTGCTGTAATTAGCACAGAGCATTCCTCAGTCCAGCAAACAGACTTTCCACTGTGGCCTGGGGCAGAATCTGCAGTGACCCAGCCTAGGCAGAAACAGGGTGTGTAGAGATTGAAGATATTGAGATATTCCCATCGTGTTACACAATGCAAAGGGTGGTCCTGGCTCTTTTCCTCCCTTTTTTGGGATTCTTTAAGGAAGATGCAATCAGCTGCACTTTGGTGCCCCATGGCAGGGCACAGGGAGCTGCAGAGGGTGCAGGGATGATGGGGATGTTGCATTATTCATGGGGCCACCCTTGGCTAGCAGCCTGCAAGCCAAGTGGGTCACAGCTCCTGCTCTGCCTGCTGATTCACCCTGCTCCCCAAATCCCCCCCAGCGTGTGGGGTCCCTCCTGTCACCCCTGAGCCCTGGCCCTGCTGGGGGCTGCCCAATCCCCCCTTCAGCACAGCTCTGTGTGCAGCCACGGGCTTGCTTGTTTTGGCCACAGTCACTCTGTTGATAGAAAACTCGGAGTGAGTAATTGGGAAGGCAGCACTGTCTGTGTTTCCAGGAAAACACGGATGTGGAGGTGGAACAAGCCATCCCCCAGGGTTTGGAGAGTCAGCAGAAGAGGGGAATTGTGCAGCCCTCCCACAAATCACTGCAGGGAGCT
The DNA here is from genome assembly GCA_024734035.1 of Alethe castanea. NCBI lineage: Eukaryota > Metazoa > Chordata > Aves > Passeriformes > Muscicapidae > Alethe > Alethe castanea. The sequence goes on along the minus strand of JANRGV010000059.1, from coordinate 4,556,204 downwards.
GGCAGTGCCTGGAGATCCCTCCTGGACCCTCAGGGGGTTGGGAGCTGGATCCCAGCTGGAGCTCAGGCACTCATGGCAGCACTGACCACGCTGTGCCACTGCCAGAATGGCTTTTTCCTCCTTTTTCCCTTCCTTTTTGCCAGGCTGGGCAGTGTCCCCATCCCAGCCACACGTGGGGTGACATTGTCCAGTGTTCCTCCCTGCCACACTCCTTAAATGCCTTTGGGGCTGTTTCCACCTGAAAGCTCCACATTTTGGGTAGAGATAAGCTCAGCTTGTGCAATGTTAGAGTTGATTTTCATTTCCCTCAGGGTTGGAAAGTTTGGGGTGAGTCTGTGGTCTCAGCAGAATTTCCCTGACAGCACAGGGACAGAAACCCTGAGGCAGCTGAGCAGGAAAGCAGCAAAACAAACCCAACCCTAAAAAAAAGGCCCCTCTGCCCCTGAACTCCTGGGTGGGAATGCCAGCCCTGCTCCAAACAACACCCTCAGGGCTGCCAGGGAGTGCCAGGCGTGGGCTGAGGGCAGAGGAGAAGGGCAAAGGGGCAATGCAGACAAAGGGCTCAGTGTTGGGCTCTGGGTGATGCTCAGAAAATTCCAGCACAGGCAGGAATGTGCCCTCAGGGGGTGTCCCTGTCCCTCCTGTCCCTGTCCCTGTCCCTGCCCACCCTCTGATGCAGAACAGCAGCTGGAAACACCTGGAGAGCCCAGGCAGGGCTGAATTTGGTTCCTTGTTCCATGCCACCCTTCCTGTTCTTTAGCTCCTCACCCTGCCTGGGCTTTCAGCACTCTCAGCTCCTGGCTCTGGAAGCCAGTTTAGAAATGCCAACTGTGATTTTTAGAAACATTGGTTCACTCCAAAAATTCATCCTGCAGTGGCCACACAACAAGTGGGACATAAGCAAATCACCCGAGCTTTTCAGAGCTCAGGGAGGAACTCCACACTCCTGCTTTTTGGTTTTGTTTTTTTTTTTCTTATTTTAGGACACATTCCTCATTTCTTCTGTCCTTTCCCTGTAAGGAAAAATTATGTTTGGTGGTGAAAGTAAAATCTTAGTGCTTAGTGCAGCTTTCACTTGATAGCACAGAGAGATAAGCTTTGGGTGGAGAAAAACACTGATTTTATGCTGGTAACCCCTGATAAAACTCCCCTAAATTCACTCTTGGATAGATTTCAGTCACTCCAGCTCTTCCCTTTTAAATTGAGAACCTTTTCTGCCTGGTTTGAGGCAAAACCTTGTCAAAGCTCTGTGAGCTGGAGAGAAAACCACACAGAGGGACGGATCAGAGATGTGAGGGAGAGCAAATTTCGGGACACATCATCAGTGAAGCTCCTTTGCTGGGCTGGGGGGGAGCCTGCCCACCTCTGGGATCCATACCTTTGGGAGACAGGAACATGGAAAATCTCTTCAGGTTGTCAGGCTGGTTCCACTCGTAGTTGTTCATCATGAACCGGTGATCCCCTGGAGAGCAGAGCAGGGCATGAGCTCAGGGAGGCACCTTGGGGGTCTTTAATCCCCCTGTGGCATCTTTGCCTGTGAGCTAAAGCAGCTCTGGAGCTGCCCAGAGTCTAAAATAAAAGATTCCCCCAGAAGCATTCAACCTCACAGCACATAGGATTTTCTAAAATCCATAGGGACACCTGAGGGTTGAGGCATTCTCCTACCAAAATATTGATGTGTGGCTAAAAATGACTGCACAAGTCTGAGTTTGGCTCCTTCTGTGTGTTCAGCCTGAGCACAGGGCTGGCTGATGGAGAACTGCTGCTGTTTAAAGCTCCAGAAGTCACTTCTGGGAGGGTCACTTGGGTTGGCTCCTCCAGTTTTCAGAGAGATGCTAAAGCTGAGCTGCAAACTGAGCTGAGCTTAGCTCGAAACTCTTGGACAGGGGTGGTTGGTTCTGGTTTCATGGATCAAACTCACTCCTCCACAGCCTGGCTTTGGATTTCTGACCCTGATCCACAGGAAATGAGGCTTTATCACTACACTTGCTCATAAAAAACATTCTTTGAAGGCCTCTATAAACCTATTGTTCTCTGCCAGGAAGTAAATTTGGTTTTCATGTTTAAATAGCTCCATTCTTTGATTCTCAAGTCACAGAAGAAACTTTTCTTTTATTTCTCCCATTTATTTCGGTGCTATTTAAAGCTCCCTGATTATTTGTCTCCTTGCCACGTAGGTACCTGTTATGACAACTAAAAGGACATGGATTCCCTTTGGAGTCTGCTATTAAGCAGCTTTCATTCCATTAATATAATATTTCTTCCTGGGAAGTTTTTTACAGCAGAAGATCAAGCCAGCTGCAAATGAATTTGTTGCAGTGACTCAGGGGGAGTCCGAGTTAATAACTCCACAGTTCCCTAATGGATTTAATTCCCTGGATGCAGAGTGCTGCCCTCTTTCATTTGTAACCATGGCTTGGAGAAGGGAGAGCTCTGAAGCTCCTGGGACTCGCCAGAAATAACATTTCCCTCCTGTTCCCAAATTTTCATTAGGGCAGAATCCAAGCTGTGTCCCTGGTAAAGCACCCAGGTTTCTGGCAGGAGTTAGAAATGGTTTTGGCACTTGAATTCCATGGATTTCAAATAACAATGAGGGCTTCTGGCATCAATTACATGGAGGAGACCCCAATTAAAAGAATCAAGAAGTAATCAGGTTTTATCCTGAGCTGCCAGAACTGAGAAGAGCCTTGTTGGGTTTTAAAAATGTCCAAGGAAAATGCTCCAGAAGGTGAAACTCAGCCCAGCAGATGGAAATTCTGCACAGGTGAACAAAGAAAGGAAAATGCACAGAAGTGATTTTTGGGTATCTGTTTGTCATCTATTGATATTGAGTTATTGTCGAATTTCTCAGTAATTCTGGAGCATGTGGAGTGTCGAGAATTTAAATAGGAATGTTGCAGTGTTGAAAGATAAGTAATGTTCAATTTCTGGTGCTACTTTAAAGGCAGGGAGAGTTTTAAAACCTGTGTCTAGCTGAGCACTTTGGGATCCCTGACCTTCCTGAAAGGCTGGCCCAGAAGGATCTGATTATTTAATTCATGTCTGATGGAGAACAGTGTCATTATTAATAGAGGAGGGGTGTCCAGTAAATCCCGTGAACTTGTGTGAATGATCAGTGATTTTGCAGATTTGCAGCAGAGTTCCTCAGCTGCCTGTGCTGTATGAGCTGTCCTTGAGGACATTCCTGCCCCTTTTGGGCTCCCACATCCCTCTGGAGGAGCAGGGTGCTGTTTATCCTCACATCACCCACTGCTGTCCTGCTCCTCAGTGGCTGGGGGATTGCACCCAGCTGAGATAAGCACTCACTGCCATCCCTGCTGCTCCTGGGGCAGGAGGCCATTCCCTGGGATTGGGCAATGCCCAGGGTTACAAAGGCTGCCTGGGGGAAGTGCAGCCAGCACAGCCCCATTGTGGTGCCCTGTCCTAATCTCAGGTATGAGCCTGATGCAAGACAAGTCCTTCATCCACAGCTAATGGGGAGGAAGTGGGTTATAAACCTAAAAGATAAATTTTGGTGCTGTGGTGTTGGCTGTGACCTCTCTGTTCACCTTAAAGATCACCTTGAAGAAGTGTGGGGAGCAGCCTGGACCAGGGCAGGCAGGAAATCTCTCCTGAGTGGAGCAGGGAGTGTGATCAGAGTCAAGCTGTAGCTTAACACCCAAATGGAGCCCTTTTAACTGGGAAAATTAGATTTTCAAACATTTCCTTTTCAGTGACAGGTGCTTGCAGGGTGTTTCATGTTCCAGGCAGGCAAGCAGAGGCTGGAAGCCTGCACTTGTAATATTTGATGTCACAGCAGCAGCCCCCATGTGCCACAAATAGGATTTCAAACTTGCCACCCCACATCCACCTTCGTGCCACTGCCTTCGCCCTTTACTGAGCTGCCTCAGCACATCTGTGGAGTCTCCCCTGCTGGAAAATGTCCTGCTAAACCTCCAGGGGTTTGCTGGAGCCTGGCACAGGGCAGGAGGGAAGGGTGGCTCTTCTGGATTCCACACAGGAGGTGGCTGAACCCATTAAATCCTAAACATGAAACCCCAAAATGAACCAAGAATCAGGAAGTGGGGCCAGTTTGGTGTCCTTCATGAGATACCCTAAACCCCTGGCAGTTCAACTGATTCCACCCCCACATAGGAGGTAAAATAACTCTGATATTCCAGAATTCATACCCTAACAACTCCCATATTCCAGAATAAATTCCAGCTACAGGAGCTGCTACTCCCACTTTTCCCCCAGCTCTTTGCTTACTTACTTCCTCACTAGGAATGCTCATCATCCTCACCACTCTGGGGGAGCAGGGGAGGCCGCCGCCACAAACCTACCCCTCGCCACATATATTTAAGCGTAAATAAAAGCCCTCCTCAGCAGCAGCAGCAGCAGCCCACACGGGCCGCGGCTGGCTGGGAAGGTAACATCGCCAAGCAGCTCGCTG